>JAQQSW010017612.1:0-11425 GCA_028646575.1 Pseudocheirus occidentalis | reverse complement strand
TGCTTTTGAGACTCTTTCTCCATCTGGTAAATTCGACTTTTTAAGGCATTCTTCTCTTCATTGGCTTTCTGGGCCTCCTTTGCCATGCAAGCTAATTTGCCCTTTAAGGTACTGTTTTCTTCAGTCAGATTGTTGACTTTCTTTTCATGACTTTCTCTCATCATTCTCATTTCTCTTTCCAATTTTTCCTCCACTTCTGTTATTTGGTTTTCAGAGTCCTTTTTCAGTTGATGTATAGCTAGTAGGCATTCTTCCAGCATCTTGGAGGCATTTGGTGAGGGAGTTCTGACTGAGTTGTCTTCCTCCTGCTCCATGCTTTGGTCTTTTTTGTCCATAAAAAAGGATACTAGAGTTTTACTGCTGTTCTCAGCCTGCTTCCTTTTTCTCATGTTGGGCAGTCTATTAATTTCTTGGTTTTTTATCTCTGTGGAACTCTGCTTCCTGTAGGGGAAAAGCTCTGTCCCAAATCTCTGAGGCCCTCACAGCTGCTGGAGGTATTAGTGGGATGCTGCAGCCCCGCGCCCCAGCTTTGGCTCACTGAAAGTGCACCCCAGGACCACCACTCAAGACCACGATCCAGATCTGGCCCTCTCAATGCAAGAGCCCTTAGCCCTGATCAATCGCCTTATCCCCCCTGCTATCTGCGTGCCGAGGGCTCTGAAGCAGCCCAGTGGAGGGAGCAGTTTGGCCAGAGCCACTCTTCTCCCGAGTTAGCAAAATCCACTGACCTTTATGTAAGCCTTTTTTTCTTCTGACCTGATAAATGTGGTAACTGTGCCTCCAGTGCAGCCGATCTGCTCTCCTATAGATGTGGCTCCCCGCCTGATGCCCTGGGACCTGAGCCAGCTGGGGTTTTGGCTGCCGCTCCCAGACTGCTGCGAAGAGCCCCACCTGCTTAGCTGTCTGTAGCAACAGATATGCTTTCTCTCTTTTGGAGAGTTTTGGAGCTTGAAAATCTGTTTAGAGTCCCATTTTATGAGTTTTCAGCGTGTTTGTGTGGGAGCTGCGGTGCTTTGCTGCTTCTACGCTGCCATCTTGGCTCTGATCCCTGTATATACATTTTTATAGACCTTTGGGCACAGTTCCAAATTGCTCTCCAGTATGGTTGATTCATGGGGCGGCTCTGTGGTGCAGTAAATAGAGCACTGTGCCTGGCGTCAGGAGGACCTGAGTTCAAATCCAGCCTCAAATACTTAACACTTACTAGCCATGTGACCTTGGGAAAGTCTCTTAATCCCAACTGTCCTGCCTTCCCCCATACAAACAGCAAAAAAAGAAAGAGACCCCAGAATGGGTGGATCAGTTCACAACTCCAACAGTGCATTAGTGTTCCAATTTTCCCACATCTTCTCCAGCATTTATCATTTTTTTCTTTTGTCATGTCAGATAATCTGACAGGTGAGATGTCATACCTCAGAGTTGTTTTGATTTGCATTTCTCTAATCAGCAGTGATTTAGAACATTTTTCATAAGATTATAGATATCTTTGATTTTTTCCTCTGAAAACTGCCCGTTCATACCCTTTGACCATTTATCACTTGGGGAATGACTTGTGTTCTTAAATATTTGACTTAATTCCCTGTATATTTTAGAAATGAGGCCTTTATTAGAGACACTGGTTGTAAAAATTCTTTCCCTGTTTTCTGCTTCCCTCCTAATCTTAGTTACCTTGACTTTGTTTGTCCAAAACCTTTTCAGTTTAATGTAATCAAAATCATCTGTTTTGCATTTCAAAATATTCTCTATCTCTTGTTGATCGTAAATTCTTCCCATCTCCGTAAATCTGACACGTAAATTATTCCTTGCTCTCCTAGATTGTTCATAGTATCAGCCTTTGTATCTAGATCCTGAACTCATTTGGACTTTATTTTGGTGTACATTGTCAGATAATGTCTGCCCAGATAATACTCTATGCCCAATTTCTGCCATACTATTTTCCAGTTTTCCCAGCAGTTTTGTCAAACATTAAGTTCTTATCCCAGAAACTAGAGTCTTTTGGGTTCATCAGACAGTAGATTACTATAGTCATTGACTACTGTGTCTTGAGTACCTCTTCTGTTCCACTGATCTTTCACTCTATTCCTCAACCAATAACAAGTAGTTTTGATGACTGCTGCTCTATAATACAATTTAAAATCTGATATGGCTAGGCCACCTTCCTTAGCATTTCTTTTCATTAATTCCCTTGATATGCTGAACCTTTTGTTTTTCCAGATGAATTTTGTTACTATTTTTCTAGCTCTACAACATAATTTTTGGCACTAAATAGGTAAATTAATTTAGGTAAAATTGTAATTGTAATTTTTCATTATATTAGTCTATCTAACCACAAGCAAATAATATTCTTCCAATTATTTAGATCTGACTTTATTTGTGTGAAAAGTGTCATATAAGTGTGTTCATAAAGTTCCTGGGTTTCTTTTGGCAGATAGACTCACAAATATTTTATAATGTCTACAGTAACTTTAAATGGAATTTATCTTTCTATTTCTTGCTGTTGGTCTTCATTAGAAATATATAGGAATGCCAAGGATTTATGCAAATTTGTTTTATATCCTGCAACGTTGCTAAATTTATTTATTATCTCAAGTAGTTTTTTTACCTGATTCTCAAAATATATCATCATATTGTCTGGAGGGAGTGATAGCTCAGTCTCTTCTTTGTCTAATATAATTCCTTTAATTCCTTTTTCTTCTCTTATTGCTGCAGCTAGTATTTTTAGTAAAAAATTGAATAACAGAGGTGATAGTGTAATCATTGTTTCACCCTTGACCTTACTGGAAATGCTTCTAGCTTATCCCCATTACATATAATAATTGTGGATGGTTTTAGATAGATACTACTTATTATTTTAGGGAAGACTCCATTTATTCCTATACTTTATAGTGTTTTAATAGGAATGGATGTTATAATTTGTCAAAAGCTTTTTTCTGCATATGTTGAGATAATCATATGGTTTCCCCTAGTTTTGTTGTTGATATGATCAATTATACTAATAGTTTCCCTAATTTTCAACAAGCTTTGCTTTCCTTGAATAAATCCTACCTGATCAAAATGTATTATTCTCATGGTAAATTGCTATAATCCATTTGCAAATATTTTATTTAAAATTTTTCCTTGTATATTCACGAGGGAAATTGGACTATAATTTTCTTTCTCTGCTTTGACTTTTCCCTATTTAGGTATCAGTACATTATTTGTATCATAAAAATAATTTGGTAGGGATCCATCTCCAATTTTCCCAAATAGTCTGTAATGTATTGGGGTTAATTGTTCTTTAAATGTTTGATAGAATTCTCTTGTAAATCCATCTGGCCCTGGAAATTTATTCCTATGGGGTTTATTGATGACTTGTTCAATTTCTTTTTCTGAGATGGGGTTATTTAAGTATTTTACTTCCTCTTCAGTTAATCTGGTAATTTATATTGTCATAGATATTCATCAATTTCTCTAAAATTGTCAACATTATGGGCATATAATTGGGCAAAATAATTCCTCATTATTGTTTTAATTTCGTCTTTATTGGAGGTAAGTTCAGCCTTTTTATTTTTGATACTAGTAATCTTTAATAATTGACTGAATGTTTATCAGTTTTATTGTTTTTTTTATAAAACCAGCTTTTAGTTTTGTTTATTAGTTCGATAGCTTTCTTAAGTTCAGTTTTATTAAACTGTCCTTTGGTTTTCAGTATTTCTAATTTTGTATTTAATTGGTAATTTTCATAATGTTCTTTTCCTAGATTTTTCAATTACATGCCAAATTCATTGACCTTCTTTTTCTCTATTTTATTCATGTAAACATTCAAATATATAAAACTTCCCCTAAGAACCATTTTCTCTGCATACCACATCTTTTGGTATATTGTCTCATTATTGTCATTCTCTTAAATGAAGTTACCGATTGTTTCTCTGATTTGTTGTTTGACCCAGTCGTTCTTCAGGTTAAGGTTATTTAGTTTCCAATTAGTTTTTGGTCTGTCTTCTAATGGCCCTTTATTTCATATAATTTCAATTGCATCATGGTCTGAAAAGGATGCATTTACTATTTCTGGCTTTCTGCACTGGATTGTAAGGTTTTTATGCTGTAGTATGTGGTCGATTTTTGTGAATAAGCTATGTACTGCTTAGAAGAATGTATATTCCTTTTTATCCCCATTCAGTTTTCTCCAGAGGTCTATCATATCTACTTTATCTAAAATTCTATTCACCTTTTTAACTTCTTTCTTGTTTATTTTGAGGTTAGATTTATCACGTTCAGAGGGTGTGAGATTGAGGTCCACCACTAGTACTGTTTTGCTATTCATTTCTTCCTATAACTTCCACAGCTTCTCCTCTAAGAATCTGGATGCTATACTACTTGGTACATATAACTTTAATAATGATATTGCTTTATTGTCAATGGTGCCTTTTAGTAGGATATACTTTTCTTTCTCATCTCTTTTAATTAGATCTATTTTTATTTTTGCTTTGTCTGAGATTGGGATTACTACCCCCACTTTTTATTTTTACTTTAGCTGAAGCATATTCTATTCTATTCTAGCCTTTCTCCTTTACCCTGTGTTTATCCTCCTGTTTCAAATGTATTTCTTGTAAACAGTATATTATTGGATTATGGTTTTTAATCCATTCTGCTATCCCCCTCCATTTTATGGGAGTGTTCATCTCATTCACATTCACAGTTATGATTACTATCTGTAACTTTCTCTCCATCCTTTTCCTTCCCCTGTTTATGCTTTTTTTTTTCCCTTCTCCCTTCCCCTCCTTAAGAGTTTTCCTTTTGATGACTGACTCCCTCAATATTCCCTATCAGCCCCACTCCCTTTTCCTACACTTTCCCCTCAATACTTTTTCCTTTCTTTCTAACCCTGATCTCTTAACTTTCCCCTTTCCCTTTCTATTGTCTATGAGACAGGTTAGATTTTTATACTTAACTAAGTATGTTATTCTCTCTGTGAACCTAGTCCAATAAGAGTAAATTTCAAACGATGTTCTTCTTACTACCTGCTTTCTCTCTACTATAAGTTTCTGTGTCTCTTCACATTAAATTCCTGTACTTTTTTTTGGAGTTTTAACATTTATTTTGTGACAAATTCCTTCCCTGTCCCCTGTCCCCTTTCCACCTCTTTCCCTATTCCTATTTTTTTGTAATTAACTTTTGTTTATTTTTTGTTTACATCGTTGATTTCCACAAGATTTTGAGTTACAAATTTTCTCCCTGTCTTTCCCCTACCCACTACCCCAAAACAGTAATCCCGTTGCATACCCCCTACCCCAATCTGCTCTCTCCTATATCCTCCCCTATAACACCTCTGACTTTCTGGTAGAGCAAGATGGATCTCAGTATCCCAGTACCTGTATATCTTATTTCCCAGTTGCATGTAATGATAATGATGATGATAATAATAATATACTTTTTTAACATATGATTTTACAACTTTAAATTCTAGATTCTTTCCCTTAGGCCTTTGTCCCCCACCCCCACTGGAAAGACAAGCAATTCAATACAGGCTGTACAAATGTAGTTAGTCAGAACATCTCCACAATGGGTATATTGTGTAACACTGATGATATTTCCCTCCTTCCTATCCCGCCCTCCCCTTGTTCTGTTCTCTACTTTGTCCCTGTCCCTTTACAGAAGTGTGTGCTTCTAACAACTCTTGCCTGAACCTGCCCACCCCTCCATTATTCCCCCTCTCATCCTCTTCCCCCTACTCTCCTGTAGGGCAAGATACCCAGTTTAGATTGTATGTCATTCCTTCCCTAAGCCAACTTCAATGAGAGGAAGGTTGACCCCTTCCTTTTTGCCTTAATGTTCTTCCCCTCGATTGTAACAGTTATCCCTTGCCTATTCTATATGAGAGGATTAACCCCATTCTGTCTCTCCCTGTCTCTTCTCATTCTAATCCTTTCCCAACTCTTAATTTCACCTTTTAAAATATCATCCCTTCCTGTTCAATTGATCCTGTGCTCTCTATGTACCCATATATACACACACTCAGATATGTATTCATACACACACACACACACACACCCTCCTATATGGACATATGTGTATGTATACATACATACATACATATATATACAGACACACATGCGTATACATACATACATTTATATTCCCTTCACCTATACCCATACTGAGAAAAGTTTCATAAGTTACAGTTCTTATTTTTCCTTGCTGGCATGTAAATAGTTCAAATATGATAAGTTCTGTATGAATTCTTTTTCATGTTTACCTTCTCATGCTTCTTGTATTTGAATGTCAAATTTTCTATTCAGCTCTGGTTTTTTCATCAAGAATGTTTGGAAGTCCTCCACCCCATTGAATGACCATATTTTCCCCTGGAACATAATACTCAATTTTGCTGGGTAGGTTATTCTCGGTTTTAATCCTAGCTCCCTTGATCACTGGAATATCATATTCCAGGCCCTTCAATCCCTTAATGTAGAAGCTGCTAGATCCTGGGTTATCCTAATTGTGTTTCCATAGTATTCAAATTGTTTCTTCTTGGCAGCTTGTAACATTTTCTCCTTGATCTAGGGACTCTGGAACCTGGCTATAACATTCCTAGGAGTTTTCTTTTTGGGATCTTTTTCAAGATGTGATTGGTGGATTCTTTCATGTTCTATTTTGTCCTCTGGTTCTAAAATATCAGGGCAATTTTCCTTGAGAATTTCTTAAAGCATGATTTCTAGGTTCTTTTTTTAATCATTCCTTTCAGGTAGTCCAGTAATTTTTAAATTGTCTCCCCTGGATCTATTTTCCAGGTCAGAGGCTTTTTCAAGGAGATATTTCACATTGCCTTCTATTTTTTCCTTTGTTTGAATCTGTTTAATAGTATCCTGATTTCTCATAAAGTCATTAGCTTCCATTTGCTCCACTCTAATTCTGAAGGAATTATTCTCCCCAGTTAGCTTTTGAGATTCCTTTTCCTTTTGAGATTCCTTTTCCATCTGGCAAATTCTACTTTTTAAGGCATTTTTCTCCTCGTTGGCTCTTTGGGCCTCTTTTGCCATTTGAGTTAGTCTATTTTTTAAGGTGTTATTTTCTTCAGTCAGCTTGTTGACTCTCTTTTCATGATTTTCTTGTATCATTATAATTTCTTTCCCCAATTTTTGTTCTGCTTTTCTTATTTGGTTTTCAAAATCCTTCTTAAGCTCCTCTTTGGCTTGTAACCAGTCCACATTTTTTCTTGGAAGCTTTTGGTGTGTTAGTTCTGACTGTTGTCTTTCTACCCTTCCATGCTCTGATCCTTTTTGTCCCCAAACAAGGATTCTGAATTTGGGTTGCTGATCTTTCTTTGCTTCATTTGCCTGCTCATGTTGCCAGTCAGTTACTTGTGACTTTGGGGCTCAGTAGAACTTTGCTTTCAGGGGGAAGAAATCTGTCCCAAATTGCTGGGTTCTTTGCAGCTGCCATCACTATTAGGAGGCTGCCGCTGTCTCTGCAGCCCCCACAAGCTTTGACTTACTGAAAACACACCTTAGGACCAACACCTAAGACCGTGATCTTGATCCAGGCAGCTCAAGGCAAGAGCACTTACCCTCTGAATGATCTGCAGACTGGGAGCTTCTCAAGCAGCCACGTGGAGGTGGCAACAGGTCCCCTGCTTCAGACTGCTTCTGGTTCTGAAAGCAAGTGACCAGACCCTCTCCCTCAAATTTAGCCGAGTTCCACTGACCTTTTCCCTTTGTCCTTGACTCTTTTGGGGTGCTAAGTCTGGAAACCACCACAGCTGCCGGTGATTTGTTCTCCTGAAAGCTCCAGCCACAGCTAATCCTGGATACCCTGGGGCTAAAACCACATGGGACTGTGTCCCGCTCCCAGCATGATGAGCCCTTTCTGTCCATCTGCCAGGCTGCCTTCAGTGGGAGTGTTGTTTCTCTGTCATTTTATGAGCTCTGGAGCTCTAAAATTTATTTAGAATCATATTTCATTGTTATTTGAGGTGGTTATTGTGGGAGCCACGGAGTTCTCCTGCTTCTATGCTGCCATCTTGACTCTGCTCCCCCCCCCCCCAACACATTTACATTTACAATTAAGTGACTTGCCCAGGGTCACATCATAGTCAGTATGGTACTTGAATATGCCATTGATGTATCTCACTGAACTGCTCTCTGGTCAGCTCTCAGAACTTTATGCCACCTGGCCTGTCTCAATTTCTAATTATTTATTTATGAAACTCTTTCTCGTTTCCTTTGATTTCTTCACTATCCTCAGGTCTTTCTTACCTTCAGTACTCTTGACATTTTCATTGAGTGATGCCATACTTTTGTATTCATCATTCAGCAGCTACCTTTACTCCCATCTTTTTAGTGGTCTTCAGTATTTTTTTTCCCCAAACTGCTGAATTCTCTGGGTATTTACATTGGTCACTTTCAACAGCACTTTCTTTTGTTCCTAATCAGAATAGTCAGAATTTGTTGGCTCCTTCAGAATTTCATTTAATATTTTCTTCAGATTACTTCCCATGTAACAGTTTAGCACATGGATTCCCACTTGTCCTTTCCCTTTACTTTAAAGTTGATTTCCTGTCAATCTACTATTTATATCATATTATGCCTTCCTTGCCTTGCCTTGCTTTGCATACAAGTAATTATAAGATGGATCAGTCTCCTGACCCACATGATTCTGATTGCTAGTGCTTTAAAAACAGGTGTTCCTCTTTTTGTCACAATCCAGTTCATAACAGCCATTTCCCTTTTCATTCCTTCTCCTTTTGGAAGAATATATCAATTATTCTTTTGTCAGAAGAATAGTTCTAGGAGATATTCAGATTATTGAATTCTCTCAGCAGCACTTCATTTTGATTCTGTTTGTTTATAATCTGTTTCTTCTAGATGCTTAGGTGGTCTGTGGCAGAGGTGCCAAACAGCACTCTTATCTGAACAAGATTAAAATGTGATGGGGAAGTATTTAACAAAATAAATAAAATACAATGGAACATAGATTATGTTAATATGTGGTTTTCTAATCAATATACAACCTGCATAGATATTTCTGTATTATTCAGATAGCCCTAGTTGATATTTGACTTTGACAGCATTAGTCTATAGTATACTTGTTTCCACAGTATTTACTGAAATAATTTCTTCCAGATACTCCTTGTTCCATTGCTTGGATTTCCTCACATAGTGCCACTCTACATCCTGCTCCCCTTCCAACCCCCATCCCCAAACCTTTATTCCAGTCATGAATCCCATTCTAACAAACCTAAGTGATACTCTTGAGGTTGAATTTGTTTTCTTTCATTATGATATTTAATTTATCTTATTCATTGTTTACTATTGGGCATTTGTGAATCAACACTTGAGATCTTAGGGCTTTTTCCTACATTTTTTGTATTTTGTCTCTTGTCTCTTGTTATTCTTATCTTATAGGGCCACTCTATCTGGTTTGGCAGAAACATTTTGGCAGTTTTCTCCTTCCCTTTACAGTTTAAAGTCCTCTTAATCAGGTATGCAAGAACCTAGGCAAATACATTATTCAATTAGTGTTCTTTTACAAGGCCATTTTCCTTCTCTGTATTTGTTAGTAAACTTTTTCTATAGTACTATCAGTTAACTACTACACATTATTATGCTCGTTATTACACAGCACAATAGTTTGTCTTCTGTCTTTAATATATTGTTCTGTTATCATTAAGCTATTCCAAAGCATGTTCTTGTGTTTGTTTTCTTTTTTAAAAAAAATTATTTATTTTTAGTTTTCAACATTCATTTCTGCAAGATTTTGAATTACAATTTTTTTCTCCCCATCTTTCCCCTGACCCCCACTGCAAAATAGCAGGCCTACTGATTACACCTGCCCCCAATCTGTTCTCTCTCTTATCCTCTCCTATAACTTCCCTAACTTTCTAGTAGGGCAAGATGGATTTCTACATCCTAGTGCCTATATAACTTATTTCCAAGTTGCATGTAAAAAAAACCAATTGGTTTTTAAAACTTTGATTTCCAGATCTTTTCCCTTCTTGCCTCCTCACCCACCCTTACTGGGAAGATAAGCAGTTCAGTATAGGTTGTACGTGTGTAGTTACTCAAATAATTTCCATACTAGTTATATTGTAAAAGATTAACTATAATTCCCTCTATCCTATTCCACCCCCACTTACTCTGTTTTCTCTTTTGACCCCATCCCTTTTCAAAAATGTTTGCTTCTAACTACCTTCTCCCCCATTCTGCCCTCCCTTCCATCATTCCCTGTTTTATCCCATACCCTTCTATTTTCTTGTAGGGTGAGATATCCAATTGAATATGTCTTTTATTCCCTCCTTAAACCAAATTCAATGAGAATAAGGTTGTCCCATTCCCTTTCACCTCCCTGCTCTTCCCCTCCACTCTAACGTTTTCTCTTGCCTCTTTTATAAGAGATAGTTAACTTTAATCTATCACTCCATTTCTCCTTCTCCCAATAAATTCCTCTCTCACCTCTTAATTCTATTTTTTGGATATCATCCCTTCATATTCAACTCATTCTGTTCCCTCTGTCTATGTATACATGAATATACATATGCTGATACTCACATATATAGTTATACAAACATGTACCCTCCTGTAAATACACCTATATGTATGTTTACATATATACATATGTATTCCCTTCAGTTGTCCTCATACTGAGAAAAGTCTTATGAGTTACAATGATCATTTTTCCACGTAGGCATGTAAATAGTTGAACTTTGATAAGTTCCTTGTTGCTTTTTCCTGTTTACCTTCTCATGCTTCTCTTGCTTCTTGTATTTGAAAGTCAAATTTTTTATTCATCTCTGTTTTTTCATCAAGAATGCTTAAAAACCCTCTATTTCATTGAATGACCATATTTTCCCCTGTTGCAATATACACAGTTTTGCTGGGTAGGTGATTCTTGGTTTTAGTCCTAGCTCCTTTGACCTCCAGAATAACATATTCCAAGTCCTTTGATCCGTTAATGTAGAAGCTGCTAGGTCTCGTGTTGTTCTGATTGTGTTTCTGTAATATTCAAATTGTTTCTTCCTGACTCCTTGCCATATTTTCTCCTTGACCTTGTAACTCTGCAATTTGGCTATCATATTCCTAGGAGTTTTCTTTTTGGGACCTTTTTTAAGAGGTGATAGGTAAATTCTTTCCATTTCTATTTGTCCCTCTGGTTCTAGAATATTGTAATGGTAATTAATTTGTTTGATCAGATGTTAAGTAGATCCTAGTAACCTAGTGTTAAGTATAGAACTCTGTCCATTGGTGCAAAGGTGTGAATTCCCCTGTGACTTGGAAGAATGCTATTGGCTGAGACACTCCCCTGAACCATGTTGACTTGGGAGAAGGCCAGTTTTTACAAGCAGGAGAATTTCAGAGACAAGACAGACCTTGGATTTGGTTCCTGAGTGGCTGACTGCAGATATGAACAGGATGGGACTTTGTTTGTTGGTGGCCTGGCTGATTCTTGAGTT
>JAQQSW010017611.1:0-11425 GCA_028646575.1 Pseudocheirus occidentalis | reverse complement strand
ACATATTGTGAGAGGCTGATTATATGTCCCTCCTTCTTATCTGGTCCCCCCACCCCCTATTCTATTCTCTACTCTGTCCCTGTCTCTTTACTGAAGTGTGTGCTTCCAGCAACCCTACCCCATTTCTTGCTGTCTCCTCCATCATGCCACCCCTCATCCCCGTACCTCCTACTCTTCTTTGTGGCATGATACCCAGTTTAGAGTTTACGTCGTTTCTTCCCTAAGCCAAATTCCATGAGAGTAAATGAAAGTAAAGTTGTGACAGTTATCCTTTGCCTCTTCTTTATCGGATGATTAACCCCATTTTGTCTCTCCCTCTCTCCTCTCATTCTAGTCTTCTCCCACCTCAGAATTTCACCTTTTAAAGTATCATCCCTTTGTATTCAATTGATCCTGTACCCTCTATGTACACATATATACATTTGCTCAGATATGTATTCATATGCATATATGCTCTCCTATGTAGACATATGTGTAGGTATATATACATACATACATACACACACACACATATATATATTTGTATTCCCTTCTCCTATCCCCATACTAAGAAAAGTTTCATGTTACTATTATTATTTTTCCATATTGTCATGTAAATAGTTCAACTTTGATAAATTTCTTATGATTTCTTTCCCATATTTACCTTCTCATGCTTCTTGTGTTTGATTGTCAAATTTTCTGTTCAGTTCTGGTTTTTTTCAGCAAGAATGCTTGAAAGTCCTCACTGTATGACCATATTTTCCCCTGGAATATTCTACTCAATTTTGCTGGGTAGGTTTTTCTTGGTTTTAATCCTAGCTCTCTTGATCTTTGAAATATCATATTCCAGGCCCTTTAATCCCTTAATGTAGAGGCTGCCAGATCCTGGGTTATCCTAATTGTGTTACCACAGTATTCAAATTGTTTTCTCTTGGCAGCCTGTAATATTTTCTCCTTTAATTGGGGGTTCTGGAACCTGGCTATAACATTTCTAGGAGTTTTCTTCTGGGGATCTTTTTGAAGAGGTGATTGGTGAATTCTTTCAAGTTCTATTTTGTCCTCTTATTTTAAAATATCAGGGCAATTTTCCTTGAGAATCTCTTGAAGGATGCTTTCTAAGTTCTTTTTGTGATCATGGCTTTCAGGTAGACCAATAATTTTCAAGTTGTCTCTTTTTGTTTTCCAGGTCAGTGGTTTTTTAAGGAGATATTTCACATTACCTTCTATTTTTTCATTTGTCTGTATTTGTTTAATAGTATCTTGATTTCTCATAACTTCATTTGCTTCCATTTACTCCACTCTAAGTTTGAAGGAATTATTCTCTTCAGAATGCTTTTGAGACTCCTTTTCCATCTGGCAAACTGGAGTGTTTAAGGCATTCTTCTCCTCATTGGCTTTTTGGGCCTCATTTGCCATCTGAGTTAATCTGTTTTTTAAGGTGTTATTCTCTTCAGTCAGGTTGTTGACTCTTTCTTGCATCATTCTCATTTCTCTTCCCAATTTTTCCTCCACTTCTCTTATTTGATTTTCAAAGTCCTTTTTATATGTAGGCTTGTAGGCAATCTTTGTGTATCTTGGAAACATTTGGTGTGGGAGTTCTGACTGCACTGTCTTCCTCCTACTCCATACCTCAGTCATTTTTGTCCCCCAAAAAAGGATTCTGGAGTTTGATCAGTGTTCTCACTTTGCTTCCTTCTCCTCTTATTTGGCAGTCAAATAAATGCTTGAATTTTTAGCTCTGTTGAACTCTTCTTCCCGGGCAGAAAGCTCTGTTCCAAATTGCTGAGGTTTTCACAGCTGCCGGAGCTATTAGGTGTGTGCTGCAGCCCCCACCAGCTTTGGCTTGCTGAAAGTGCACCCCAGGTTTACCACCCAAGACCACAATCCAGATCTAAGCTGCTCAACACAAGAGCCCTTGGCTTTTGATCAATTGCTTTTGCCCCCCTTCTATGTGCAGGCCAAGAGCTATGAGGCAGCCAGTTTGGGCTGCTTCCTTGCCCTGGGGACAGTTTGGCCAGACTGCTTTTTTTACCCCAAAATTTATCTTGAATTCCACTGTCCTTTCTCTTAGCCTTATTACTCCTTGCTTGATAAATGTTGAGATTGCACCAACTGCTGCCGGTCCACTCTCTTGTAGACTCCAGCTGTGGCTTTTTCCAAGCGCCCTGGGGCCAGGCCATGGTTTCTGGCTGGGCTGGCCTCAGCTCCCATCCTGTTGCGATGAGCCCGTCCTGCCAAGCTGCCTTCAGTGAGAGATGTTTTTTCTGTAGTTTTGTGGGATTTGGAGCCCCAAAATTTGTTTAGAGTTGTATTTTATGGATATTTAAGGTGGGTGTGTGGGAGCTGCGAAACTTTGGTGTTTTTATGCTGCCATCTTGGCTCCGCCTCCTGATACTCATGATTTCTTTTTATTGTGTGTGACCTGCATTCCTGGTATAAATTCCATCTGATCATAGTATATTATCCTTGTGACAAGTTGCTGTAAACTCTTTGCTAGTACTTTATTTAAAATGTTTACATCTATGTTCATTGGGGAAATTGGCCTGTCATTTTTTTTCTCTGTTTTGGTTCTTCCTGGGTCAGGTATCAGCACCATATTTGTATCATAGAAAATATTTGGTAGGATTCCTTCTTTGTCTATTTTCCCAAATAGTTTATATAGTGTTGTAAGTAATTGTTTCTTAAATCTTTGAATGTTTGATAGAATCCTCTTATGAATCCATCTGGCCCTGGTGATTTTGTTTTCTTCAGGGGTTCATTGATGGCTTGTTCAATTTCTATTTCTGAAACGGGGTTAAGTATTTTATTTTCTCTGTTAATCTGGCTAATTTAGTTTTGTAAATATACCTTCATTTTACTTAGTTGACAGATTTATTGGATATGGTTATGCAAAATAGCTCCTAATTATTATTTTGAATCCTTCTTCATTGGTGCTGAACTCATCCTTTTTATATTTGATACTGGTAGGTTTTTTTTAGTCAGATTAACCAAAGGATCACCTATTTTTCCCCCATAAAACTTGCTCTTAGTTTTATTTCTTAGTTAAATTATTTTCTCACTTTCAGTTTTATTCATCTTTCCTTTTAATAAACTTAATAAACTCCTTCAGAATTTCTAATTTGGTATTTGAGGATTTCAAATTTTGTTTTCTAGCTTTTTGTGTTGCATGCATATTTCATTTCTCTCCTCTTTCTCTTTTTAATTTAGGTAAGCATTTAGAGATATAAAATTTCCCATAAGAACCACTTTGTCTGCATCCCATAACTTTTGGTATGCTGTCTCATTAATGTCATTGTCTTGAATGAAGTTATTCTTTCTATGATTTGTTGTTTGACCAACTCTTTCTTTAGGATTAGATTATTTACTTTTCAATTAATTTTTAATGCGTCTTTCCATGGCCTTTTTTATTGCATTATGATCTGAAAACAATGCTTTTAATATTTTTTGCATTGGATTGTGAGGTTTTGCATGGTTAATTTTTGTGTAGGTGCAGTGTACCAGTGAGAAAAAGTATATTTCTTTCTATCCCCATTCAGTTTTCTCCAGAGGTCTACCATATCTCAATTTTCTAAAAATCTATTTACCTCCTTAACTTTTTTGTTATTTTGCTTTTAGATTTATCTGGTTCTGACAGGGGAGGTTGAGGTCTCTTACTAGTATAATTTTGTCTTCTGTTTGTTCCTGTAACTCACTTGACTTTTCTTAGACTTTGGATGCCGTACCACTGGTGCATATAAATTTAATATTGATATTGCTTTGTCCTCTATGTTACCTTTTAGTGGGTTGTAGTTTTTTTTTTTCATTGTCTCTTTTTTTTGCTTTGTCTGAGATCAGGATTGCTTTTCTTTTTGCTTCATCTGAAGCATAATATATTTTGCTACAGCCTTTTACCTTTACTCTATGTGTATCTCTTTGCTTCAAATGTGATTCTTGTAAACAAAATATTGTAGATTTATGGTTTTTAATCAATTCTATTATTTTCATTTTATGGAAGAATTCATCCCATTCACATTCACAACTATAATTCTATTTTTCTTAATAATATTTATTTTCCAATTACATGTATAGTTTTCAACATTCATTTTTGTAAATTTTTGAGTTCCAAATTTATCTCCCTCTGTCCCCTCCCCACTTCCCAAGATAGCAAGCAATCTGATGGAAGTTATACATGTAGAATTATCTTAAACATATTTCAACATTAGTTATGTAGTTAAAAAATTATCACAAAGGGGAAGAGGAAAACCATGAGAAAGAAAAAAAACAATTAAGAACAAACTGAAAATAGTATGCTTTGATCTGCATTCAGCCTCTATAGTTCTTTCTTTGATGTGGTTGGTATTTTTTTATCATAAATCTTTTAGAATTGTTTTGCATCATTGTATTACTGAGAAGAGCTAAGTCTTTTATAGTTAATCATCCCACAGTGTTGCTGTTGCAGCACACAATATTCTCTAGGATCTGCTCACTTCACTGAGCATCAGTTCATGTAAGTTTTCTAGTTTTCTTCTGAAATTCACCTGCTTATCATTTCTTTTTTTTCTTCTTCTAGTTTTTAATTTATTTATTTTTAGTTTTTAACATTCACTTCCATAACTTTTAAATTTTCTCCCTCTCCTTCCCCAAGTTGGCATGCAAGCTGATATAGGCCCTACTTATATATTCCTATCATACACATTTTCATATTATTCATATTGCACAGAAGAATGATAGCAAATGGTAGAAACCATGAGAAATAAAAAAATAAGATAAAATAAAAAAGAAAGTAGTCTGCATTTTGACCCCATAGTTCTTTCTTTGGATGTGTTTGAGTCCTTTGGGATTGTTTTTGGTTCTTGCATTGCTGAGAAGTCTATTAAAATCGGTTATCACACTGGCTTTTTTGTGAACAATGTTTTCCTGGTTCTGCTCACTGTACTCAGCATCAGTTCATATAAATCTTTCCAGGACTTTCTTTTTTTTAATTAAAAAATTATTTATTTACTTTTAATTTACAGCATTCAGTTCCACAATCCCTTGAGTTTCAAATTTTCTCCCCTCCCCTCTCCTCCTCCTTGTACCCCATGGCAGCATGCAATATATATTTATAGCATGCAAAATATATTCATAGGATCTATAAATATCTTCACATTAAACATTAGTCAAGTTGTAAGAAAGGGTTATAACTAATGGAGTGAATAAAGCAAAAAAGAGAGAGAGAAAATAGTTTGCTTTAGTCTGCATTCAGACTCTGTTGTTCTGTCTTTGGATGTGGATATCCCTTTCCATCATGAGTCTTTTGGTGTTGTCTTATAACCTTGCACTGCTGAAAGGAGCACAGTCTCGCAAAATTAGTTGTCACACATATGATGTGTCTGTAATTATGTACAATATTCTCCTGGTTTTGCTCTCCCCATTCACTATCAGTTTATATAAGTCTCTCCAGGTTATTATGAAATCGATTTGCTCTTCATTTCTTTTAGGACAACAGTATTCCATTACATTCATATGCTACAACTTTTTTTCCCATTCCCCAATTGAATTGCTTCCCCTTGATTTCCAATTCTTTGCCACCACAAAAAGAGCTGCTATAAATATTTTTGTAAAGGCAGGGCCTCTTCCCACTTCTATCTTTGGGATACAGCCCTAAAAGTGGTATTTCTGGGTCAAATAGCCCTTTGGGAAAAGTTCTAGATTGCTCCCCAGAATGGTTGAATAAGTTCACAACTCCCATCAACAATGCATTAGTATTCCAATTTTTCCATATCCTCTCCAGCATTTAACATTTTCCTGTTTTGTCATCTTAGCCAATCTGACTGGTGAGATGTGGTACCTCAGAGTTATTTTGATTTGCATCTCTCTAATTTTTTCATGAATATAAATAGTTTTAATTTTCTTCTCTGAAAACTTTCTGTTCATATTCCTTGACCATTTATCAATAGGGGAATACTTGTATTCTCATAGATTTGACTCAGTTCTCTGAATGTTTTAGAAATGAAGCCTTTATTTGAAATTCTTTCCCAATTTTCTACTTCCCTCTTAATCCCAATTACAATTTATTTGTACAGAAACATTTCAATTTTATGTAATCAAAATTATCTATTTTGCCATTCATAATGCTCTGGTCATAAAATCTTCCCTTCTCCATAAGTCTGACAGGTAAACTATTCCTTGCTTTCCCTGATTGCTTACAGCATCAGCCTTCTTACCTAGATTATGCACTCATTTAGACTTGATTTTGGTATATGGTACAAGATATTGGTCTATGCCCAATTTCTGCCATACTATTTTTCTGTTTTCCCAGCAGTTTTTGTCAAATAGTGAGTTCTTATCCCAAAAGCTGGGGTCTTTGGGTTTTCATACAGTAGAATACTATGTTTATTGATTCTTGTGCATTTTTATTCTATAATAAATCTATTTTAAATTTAATTTTAATCTAATTTAATTCTGTTTAATAGAATAATAAATAATATATTCCACTGATGCACCACTCTGTTCCTCAGTCAGTACCAAATAGTTTTGATGACTGCTGCTTTATAATGCAAATTAAAATCTGGTATGAGTAGGCCACCTTCCCTAGCATTTTCCAGGATTTTCTGAAGTCCACCTGTTTATGATTTCTTATAACTTAGCTATATTCCATTACATTCATATACCACAACTTGTTTAACCATTCCCCAATTGAAGGACATCCCCTCAATTTCCAGTTCTTTGCCACCACAAAACAGCTGCTATTAATATTTTTGTACATATGGGTCCTTTTCCCACTTGTATGATGTCTTTGGATAGAATCCTAGAAGTGGTATTGCTGGGTCAAAGGGTATGCACATTTTCAAAACCCTTTGGGCATAATTCAGAATTGCTCTCCAGAATGACTGGATCAGTTCCCAGCTCCACCAGTAATGAATTAGTGTTCCAACTTTCCACTATCTTCTCCAATATTTATTGATTTCCTGTTTTGTCATGTTAAGAAATTTGATAGGTGCAATGTGGTACCTCAGAGTTATTTTCATTTGCACCTCTCTAATTAATAGTGATCCAGAGCATTTTTTCATATGAATATAAATAGATTTAATTTCTTTCTCTGAAAACTGCCTGCATATCCTTTGACCATTTATCAGTTGGGGAATGACTTCTATTCTTGTAAATTTGACTTTGTTTCCTCTATATTTTAGAATTGAAGCCTTTATCAGGGATACTAGTTATAAAAATTCTTTCCCTGTTTTCTGCTTCCCTCTAAATCTTGGTTGCCTTGGCTTTGTGCAAAAACCTTTTAGTTTTACATAATCTAAATTATCCAGTTCGCATTTCATAATGTTTTCTATCTCTTGTTTTGTTATAAATTCCTCTGTTCTCCATTAATCTGACAGATGAACTCTTTGTTGCTTCCCTAATTTGTTTGTAATATCAGCCTCTTCACCCAAATCATGTACTTATATGGACTTTATTCTGGCATATGTTGTCAGATGGAGATGGTTCTGAATGCTGAAATAATAAGCTATTGTTTTATTCTGAAGAAAAATGTTGATCTGTGCTCAGTTTCTGTCATATTATTTTCCAGTTTTCCCAGCGATTTTTGTCAAATAGTGAATTCTTTGTCAAATAGTGAGTGAAATATCTATAGTCTTTGGGTTTATCAAACATTAGATTGCTGTAATCATTGACTACTGTCAATGATCTACTCCAATTCTTAGCCAATACCACATACTTTCGATGATTACTGCTTTATAATACAATTGAAGCTCTATTATGGCTAGGCCACCTTCTCTAGCACTTCTTTTCATTAATGCCCTTGGTAGTCTAGACCTTTTATTCTTCCAGATGAATTTTTATATTATTTTTTCTAGCTCTATAAATTTTTTGGTAGTTTGGTTGATATGACACTGAATAAGTTAATTAATTTAGGCAGAACTGTTATATTACCTCAACCTACTCACAAGCAATTGATGTTTTCCCAGTTATTTAGATCTGACTTTATTTGTGTGAAAAGGGTTTTATAATTGTGTTCAAATAGTTCCTTGTTTTTTTTTGACAGAGAGAATCCAAAATATTTCATAATGTCTACAGTAACTTTAAATGGAATTTCTCTTTCTATTTCTTGCTGTTGGGCTTTGTTAGTAATGTATGGAAATGACCATGGTTTATTTTATGTAATTTTACTTAAGTTGCTTATTATTTCACATAGTTGTTTACTTAATTCTCTAGGATTCTCTAAGTATGTCATCATATCATCTGCAAAGACTGATAACTTAATTTCTTCTCTGCTTATTCTAATTCCTTCAATTTTTTCTTCTCTCATTGCTGAAGCTAGCATTTCTTTTTAAAAATTAATTTATTTGTTTATTTACTTTTAGTTTTTAAGATTCAGTCCCACAATCCATTGAGTTTCAAATTTTCTCCCCTCTCTTTCCCCCCACCCCCCATGGGGGCATACAATCAGTATAGGATCTGCAAATACTTTCACATTGCACATTAGTCTGGTTGTATAGAAAGGTTGTAACCAATGGAGTGCACAATGGGAAAAAAGAAACAAAACCCAATGTGGAAAATAATGATAGCATGTAGATTCCTTCAGTCTCCATTTAAACTCTGTTCTTTCTAGATCTTTCTCTGAATGTAGATATCTCCTTCCATCCTGATACTTGTAGAGTTACTTTATAGCTGTGTGGTGCTGAGTAGAGTCCAGTTTCTCAAAGTTGGTTGTCACACATACCATGTGTCTGTGATTGTGTACAAATTTTTCCTGGTTCTGAAGCTAACATTTCTAATACCATATTGAATAACAATGGTGATAATGGACTTCTTTGTTTCACTTCTGATCTTATTGGAAATGCACCTACCCTATTCCTATTACATATAATGCTTATTTAAGGTTTTAGTTGAGTGCTACTTATCATCTTGGGGAAGGCTCCATTTATTTACTTCTGTGTTCCCTAGTATTTTTAATAGTAATGGGTGTTGTATTTTTTCAAAACTTTTTCTACCTCTACTGAGATAATTATATGGTTTCTGTTAGGTTTGTTGTTGATATGATCCATTATGTTGTAAAAATCCTCCCTAATCAAAGTGTATTATTCTTGTGATTAGTTGTTATAATCTTTTTGCTAATATTTTATTTAACATTTTTGCATCTATAATTCATTAGGGAAATTGGTCTATAATTTTCTTTCTCTGTATTGAGTTGTCCCAGTTTAGGTATCAGTACCATATTTATGTCATAAAAAGAATTTGGTAGGACTTGTTCTTTACCAATTTCCCCAAATAGTCTATATAGTATTGGCATTAATTGTTCTTTAAATGTTTGATATAATTGGCTTATAAATCTGTCTGGCCCTGGGTTGTTTTTTTTTCCCTAGGGAGCTGACTGATGGTTACATCAATTTCTTTGTCTGAGAAGGAGTTATTTAAGTAAATTACTTCTTCTGTTAATCTGGGCAATTTATATTTCTTTAAACATTCATTCATTTCACTAGGATTATCACATTTCTGGGCATAAAATTGGGCAAAATAATTCATAATTATTGTTTTAATTACCTCTTCATTGGTGGTAAATTCACTCTTTTCATTTTTGATACTGGTAATTTCTTTTTTTTTATTAAATTAATCAAATGTTTATCAGTTTTATTTTTCCCCCATAAAACCAGCTCTTCTTTTTATTAGTTCAATAGTTCTCTTAATTTCAATTTTATTAATCTCTCCTTTGCTTTTTAGTATTTCTAATTTGGTATTTATTTGAGGATTTTAAGTTTGTTCTTTTTCTAGCTTTTTCACTCGCATGCCCTATTCATTGATTTCCTCTTTCTTTATTTTATCCATGTAAGCATTTGGTGATATAAAACTTCCCCTTTGAACTACTTTCACTGAATCCCAGAAGTTTAGGTATGTTTTCTCTTTATTGTCATTCTCTTGAATGAAATTATTGATTATTTCCATTTTTTGTTGTTTGACCCACTCATTCTTTAGGATTAGATTACTCAGTTTCCAATTAGTTTTAAGTCTGTCTTTCCATGGCCCTTTATTACACATAATTTTTATTGCATCATGATCTGAAAGGGATGCAGTTAATATTTCTGCCTTTCTGCCCTGAATTGTGAGGCTTTTATCTTCTAACATATGGTTGATTGTTGTGTATTTGCCATGTAGCACTGAGAAAAAGGTATATTCCTTTCTATCCCCATTCAGTTTTCTCCATAGGTCTACCATATCTACCTTTTCTAAAATTTTATTCACCTCCTTAACTTCTTCCTTCTTTATTTTCTGATTAGATTTACCAAGTTCAGAAAGAGGGAGGTTGAGGTCCCCTAATGGGGGACCACTGTACAATTTTGCTCTCTCTAGTAACTCCCTTAACTTCTCCTATAAGAATTTAAATCCTATACCATTTGGTGCATATGTTTAGTAATGCTATCACTGTATTGTCTATGGTGCCTTTTAGGATAATATAGTTTCCTTTTTTTTATTAGATCTATTTTTTCTTTTGCTTTGTCTGAGATTAGGATTGCTTTTTTTAAAATTTCAGGTGAAGCATAATATATTCTACTCCAGCCTTTTACTTTTACCTTTTTTGTGTCCCCCTTTTTCTGATATGTTTCTTGTCAGTAACCTATTGTAGGATTATGGTTTTAAATCCGTCCTGCTATTCGTTTCCAGAAACAAATTCATCCCATTCACATTCACAGTTATGATTACTATGTTTTTCTTTTTTTCCATCATGTTCCCCTGCCCTGTTTATTCTTTCAATTCTCCCTTTTCCCTTTCCATCCTCAAAAGAGTTTTGACCACTGCCTCCCTCACTCTTCCTTCCCTTCTTTCAGCCCTCCTCTCTTTTCTTTCCTTTTTCCTTTACTACTTCTTCCCTCCCTTCTTACTACCCACTGCCTTTTATTTCCCTTTTCCCCTCCTATTGCCTGTAGGGCAAATTGGGTTTCTATACTTAACTAAGTAGTTATTCCCTCCTTGAATCAAATTGTGTGAGTTCAAAGAATGCTTCTCTCCCTCCCTTCTTTTCCTCTACTATAATATGTTTTTGTGCCTCTTTATATGATGTAATTTACTCTTTTCTACATTTTCCTTGTCTCTTCTCCCATTACAATCCCTTACTTAGGTTTTTTTTTTATCATTTCTATTAATTCATAGCCGAACCGTCTGTCTATGTATGTATATTCTTTTAAAATGTTGTAATAAAGATAAAACTCTCAGGATTTATAATGATCTTCTTCCCATGTAGTGTTGTGACCTTATTGAATAATATGTATTTTTGTTTTTTTGCATTTTTGGAGGGCAGTTGGAGTTAAGTGACTTGCCCAAGGTCACATGGCTAGTTTTTGTGTTAAGTGTCTGAGGCCAGATTTGAACTCAGGACCTCCTTACTCCAGGTTCAGTGCTCTATTCACTGCACCACCTAGCCAGCCCTTGAATAATATATTTTTAAAAAACATTTAAATTTTTTTTCTGTTTACCTTATGCCTCT
>JAQQSW010017610.1:0-11425 GCA_028646575.1 Pseudocheirus occidentalis | reverse complement strand
TGTTGATACTGTGAATATTGTACTGAATCTTGATTTTGTAATAGAATAAACAGAGTGTTAACTAATACTGTGTAATCTGAATCTTAAAAGCTATTCACAGTAGCATTCTCTCAGGAATCTACTGTTGATTGGCTTTACACACTCCCCTCATATCTACTATTTGCTGGCTTGATGAAATTCTTTGCTCCCTTTTAAGGATTCAGTCTGATGAGAGCTAAAGTGCCTGTCCATCCTCTAGCCTTGCCTGCTATAGGTCCTTTCTGCTATTTTTTAAGGCCACATAGCCCTACCATGTTATAGACTGTTTCATCTACCTATGCATTCTTCCACCAATCTCTTCCTTCTCTCTCTAGAGAATTCCAGAAGAACATGCCAATGATTATATGGAATATTAACAAAAGCAGTATGAAGAACATGGAAGCCTGGCTTCATTTTTTTTCCTGTAAGGCAACCTTCAGTTTATTTTGCTACAGCAATTAACCTATGATCCTCTGATTAATTTTGAAAAGTTCAAATGATATCTTTGTAATTTTTCCCCCTGTACTTACAGTACATCTTAGAACAACTGCTCCTGTGGAAAACAAGTATAACAGTGAAACTAAACAACATAAATTTATGTCCCAATGTACATAAATAGATTTTCCAAATACACAGAGGCTTCACTTTTGCTCATAAATATATGATCTAGTTCATTTCCTAACTCTTCTGACTGCTTCTTAGTTCTTTTCCTCTTTCCCAGCTCATACAATGATTGTGTTCTATAAATTTCTGACCTTGGTGTATGTCATTGCTAGATAAGTCTTTCTATATGTTAGTTTTGATTGTATTACTCTCCTATTAAAAACCTAAAATAATGATATATGCATGCATATATATGCATGCATGCATACATATGTGTTGTGTAGTTCATGCACACATGGAGTGATATAGATGCATATACATAAGCATATATGCGTGTGTGTGTGTGTGTGTGTATCAGTCAGATGTATGATATCATCAGTATAGAGAGCTCCTAGTGGGGAAAGCCTTCTGCTAACATAACTAATCATGTTACTTATACTCTTAGAGAGTTGTTTGAGGCTTTGAGAAGTTGAGTCATTTGCCCATGGCCACTCAGTCAGCATGTGTCAAGCTTAAGACTTAGAGCCCTATTTAACTTCCTGCTTGAATTTACCTCATCTGTTCATTAATTCCTTCTCTCTCTCTCTCTCTTTCTCTCCCCCTACCCCTCCCCAAAGGATAGGCAGTGTAGTAACAATAGAATGTGAACCTGAGGGCAGAGTTTCAAATCCAAGCTGTACCATTTACTACTTATGTAACTTCTAACATTTACTTAATGTCTCTGATCTCAGTTTTCTAAGGTTGAGGGGTTAAGTTAAATTAAGGGGGTTGAGTTAAATAATCTATAAGATCCCTTCTAGTGCTAAATCTATGATGTCAAATCTTTATCCACTATATATACCACAGAATCTGTCATCTATAATTTGTATATATGAGAAACTTAGCTTTGAAATCATTAAGTGACCTGTCCAAGGTAACAGAGTTAAATAAAATTCTAGTGCTCCTTTCTTTTTACAGCACTTATGGCAACAGTGTAATATATCCTGATAAAGCATTCACAGAACCAAGTTGAAAGTCAGCAATCAAAATCCTCCCTGCTGTTAAGGAATATTGCTTAGATAAAATGTCATTCCCAAATCACTTCCCTTGCTCTGTGAATATTAATGAAAAACTGTCTAGCTACCTTGGGTTTCAAGTATCAACACATCCCAAGAGGTCATAAAGTCTTTCTCATATCAATAATGGTGATTATTTGTTTTGGTGATTGCTTGGAAAATTATTTCAGTAGCAGAGAAAACTATAAGCAAGATGAACTAATACAGTATGCATTAAATTGTAAATGAGAAAAATGAAGGTGATGAAAATGAAAAAGCAGGGAGTAAGAAGAATGCATAGGAATAGAAAAATATAACTGACATATAGAAAGTATTTTATTCTGACAGTGAAAAACTAAAAAAAAAAAGCAACCGAATGAGAATCTTTGATGTAGAATGCCATAGAAGTCACTAGTTTTTTTTTCAGGTCAATTCAGGAGGAAATTTTAGTAGAGTGTTTGGGAACTGAATAAGTGATTGAGCTACTTCTTGTGATAGTGTATTCTATTACATTTTGCTTTCCCCAAGAACTTTCCATATATTAAAACAAGTAAGATTGCTGGTTATTCCATTAATGTAGTATGTGTTATTAATGTAAATACTTTCACAAACTCTGAATACTTCTCTATTATGAATAGGCTGAATATAACATAACTAAATAGCTGCTTTCTTTTCCCCAATATATCTTTTCCTTAAATAACATCATTGTAAAAGCATTTTGGACCTGAGTTCTGAATTTGAGTTCTGAAGGCAATACATTTCACTTCCTGGGTCCTCAGTTTCCTTATTTGTAAAATGGGAGTAATAATATTAGTATTTCTTAAAGGGTTATTGTAATGGAAGCACTTGGCCAATCTTTAAAGTGTCATATAAATGTGAGTTTTCCTACTTCTACTACTACCAATAGTACTACTACTACTTCTATTGGTACTACTACTATTCTTAGTACTAATTGTTCTTTTGCAATAGTAGAAAGAGACATGGGAGCCCCCAAGGTATGCTTTTAGGCAAAAGCCTCTTTAAAGACATATTAGCCTCTTTCATGTCAAGTACCCTTTTGGCACTCTGGTGAAGCCCAGGAACCCCTTCTCAAAATAATGTTGATGAATACATTTAATAAAATACGTAGATATTTCTGCATCATATAGCCAACAAGATCAAGGACTAGACATTTCACCTATCTTTACAATCTCTCAAACCTTTCCAAATATGTAGAAGAGATAAAGCAATTCTATCTGTCTCTATGATTTAAGGCACCAATAATACAAACAAGATAAAAACCCATTGAACTAACAGCAAAGAAACAATCTCTAACTCCTAATGAATTTAGCACTTGTCTCCCATACTATCTTGAATTTAGCACTTGTCTCCCACACTATCTGCCACATGTGTAAGGATCCAAAAGCTTGCCCAAGTACTTGCCACAGAATTCAGCTCTATCTTTCTCTCCTTCCATTGTCTCAGAAAAACCAAATGAAGGACTTTGTCCCGGCTGAGACAGTAAAGTGGTGGCACAAATCTGCAATAGACTTCAGCAAGAGAACTGAGAAGCAGAAGGAACTGGGGCAGGACAGGTATTGCATGGGCACTCCACTAAGCCTGATGGAAAAAAAGACCAGAATGAAGCTAGATCGGTTCTATTCCCTGCTCCCTATCACCCCACCAGAAGAGATTTGGGGCATAGACTGGAACAATGGATTTTTAATTTCCCATCATGGGAGGAAGCACAGATAGTTTTAAGGTCCAGATCCCAGAGAAACTACCATCAAAGAAGAAGGAGTAAGAAAATGAGGAAGAAAGGAAATACATTAAAATTACCAAAGATCTCAGGAGAAATAAAACTCTAATACCTTTAGTGTAAGCAGATAAACAAACAAGTAAGATATTACTAATAGAAGGGAATAAGGCATCCATATGAGCTAAAAATGTTGAGAGCTCTATGAATAAATATTGCAAGAAAGAGGAAAATGAATTAACACCTAATGAGGTAGAGGACTCTCTGGATTCCAGGAAATCATAAAACCAAAGCAGGATGTTCCCAAGTGTTTAAAAGAGAAATAAAAAATTGTGAAAGAAAAATTTAAGGCCACTACAACCAAAATAATTGGCAGAAAAGAACAAATTTCAATTCATGGCAGTTGTCTTGTCAAAGAAACCAAAGAGGGAATAACTGGTTGAGGATGCAATTACACGCAAGTAAAGAAGAATATGCAATAAAAGAAAAGCAACAATGTTAAAACACTATCTCCTTACAAGCAAAACATATTGATCTTGAAGACAGGATGTAGAAAGAGAACATAATGCCAGAAATGACACAAGGAAACTGGCCAGTTTCTGAACACAGAAAACCATTAAATGAATCCACAAATACAATCTAGAAAAACAAACTAACAAAAACGTTAGTAATTGATTGCTAAATAAGTGACTGATTAAGTTAAGTTAGTTGCCCCATGAATGGAAGACTGACTTGTATTCTGAGATAATTGAATGACTAAGTAAGGAGCCAAACCTCCTTAGGGATACCTGATGATTATTCTTTTGTTCTTCATACTAGATACTATGACCACTTTGGTGAAAACTATGTGGCCATTTTAATGATAAGCTATTGTGAACGCTATATTGTGATTTTCTGTGATAAGATGCAATGTTGTAAATATTATATTGTGATTTGTTGTGAATGTTTGCCTTGATTTGTTATGGAATAAATGGAGCATTCACTATATTTAAAAGCTGTTCACAGTAGCAATCTTTTGGGAAGCTGCTTATGCATTGCATTACAGGACCCTGTTCCAGGAACCAGATGTAGGGTCAACACTATGTGGTTTCTTATGCCAGCTCTAAAATGATGTGCTAGACCATGGAAGTGTGACTTGAAACTGTAGAGCAGGTGAGATCCATCAGTACAATCTGTTTATTGATATCATGAGCAAGATTTTTATAGAGTAATGAGACAAAGAAGGTAACTATACGTCACTAAGTTTTCTA
Organism: Pseudocheirus occidentalis; assembly: GCA_028646575.1. NCBI lineage: Eukaryota > Metazoa > Chordata > Mammalia > Diprotodontia > Pseudocheiridae > Pseudocheirus > Pseudocheirus occidentalis. The sequence goes on along the minus strand of JAQQSW010017610.1, from coordinate 6,785 downwards.
GTACTGTTTTGTTCAGTTTCAAGATGCTAGACAGTGATGTCAAGTAGGTCTTAGTGATAACCACATCCTTGCTGTTTCCATACCCAATGAATAGCATCTAAGAATGTATAATAATCATAAAAGGCAGCTAACATCTTCTGGCTAGAATTCCAGAAATCCAGAATCTAAGATCCAGAGCCCTGGATCTTAGATATCATGTAAGCTCTGATTTACAGCTGTTTCTATGGGAAAACCAGGACTAGACAATGTGGACTGGCCACATCACTGGAAAACCTGGAGCTAACTTGTCTAGGACCAGCCTGATTCCTGGATCAGATGTTTTAGCTTCCTTCAAAAAATCATTCTTAAAAATTAAGAAAATATGCTATGAAATTCTTTTAAGGAGACAAACATAATCCTGGTACCTAAAAACATAAACCAATAAAGTATAAGAGGTGAACTATAAACCAGCATCATTAATAAATATGGATTAACAATTCTTTGATAAAATTCTAAAATGCAGATTAAAGTGATTCTACAAAGAAGTAATTTATCATGACTGTTGGATTTATACCAGAATCCAAGCATCTTTCAACACTAGGGAAATAATGCATATTAAAAAATCCCAAATATTACAACCACATGATTATTTCAACAGATGTGAAAAAAGCTTTTGACAAAGTACAAAATATATTCATTTATGCAAAAATCTTGACAAAGTACAAGGATAGAAGGACTTTCCATAAAAAAATGTCTCAAATCGAGAGCAAGTAAAATATGCAATTGGTTATTCACTAGAACCTTTTGCATGAAAAAATTAGTAAAGCTAGGATGTCTACTGTTCTATCATTGCTTGCTATATGTCTGGAAAAGCTAGCAGCAATGATGAGATGATGATGATAGATTACTCTACTAAGAGAAAACTGGGGAATCAGAAAAAAAATACAAATTTAGATGGTCAGTAGCTTCATCAAAGTTGCAAGCTTCAAAATAAACCCTTAGAAATCAACAGAAGTTCAGGATATTAATTTTCAAAATGAGACAATGGCAGAAAGCGAAATTTTACTCCAAATAATTGCAAAATGTATACAACATCTAGGGCTCAATCTACCAATCACAAAAATATTTGTAATGATTTAACTATGAAGTGCTCCACCAAGAAATAAAAAAACTACTTAATTAGCTGGAGAAATATTTAGTGTTCATGGTTGGATAATTCCAATATAATAAAAATGATAATAGTACCAAAATTAATTTATACTTAAAAAAATTTTTTGACGAATATCTTTAAAAAAATTTTTCATGTAGGTATGTAAATGGTTCAACTTTAATGAGATCCTTATGATTTCTCTTTCCTGTTTACTTCCCCATGCTTCTCTTGCTTCTTGTATTTGAAAGCTAAATTTTTTGTTCAGCTGTTTTTTTTTCATCAAGAATGCTTGAAAGTCCTCTGCTTCATTGAATGACCATATTTTCCCCTGAAGCATTAAACTCTGTTTTACTGGGTAGGTGATTCTTGGCTTTAATCCTATCTCCTTTGACCTCAGGAAAATCATATTCCAAGCCTTTTGATCCCTTAATGTAGAAGCTGCTAGATCTTGTGTTCTCCTGATTGTGTTTTCACAATACTCAAATTGTTTCTTCCTGACTGCTTGTAATATTTTCTACTTGATCTGGGAACTCTTGAATTTGGCTATAATATTCCTAGGAGTTTTCTTTTTGGGATCTTTTTCAAGAAGTGATTGGTGAATTCTTTCAATTTCTACTTGGCTCTCTGGTTCTAGAATATCAGGGAAATTTTCCTTGAGAATTTCTTGAAAGATGGTGTTTAAACTCTTTTTTTTAAATCACGGTTTTCAGGTAGTCCAATAATTTTTAAATGATCTCTCCTGGATCTATTTTCCAGGTCAGTGGTTTTTCAAATGAGATATTTCACATTGCCTTCTATATTTTTTTCATTTGTTTGGATTTGTTTTATAGTATCTTGATTTCTCATAGTCATTAGCTTCTATATGCTCCAGTCTAATTTCGAAGGGATTATTTTCTTCAGTGAGCTTCTGAAATTCCTTTTCCATCTGGGCAATTTGGCTTTTTAAGGCATTCTTCTTCTCATTGGCTTTTTGGGCCTCTTTTGCTATTTGGGCTAGTCTATTTTTTAAGGTGTTATTTTCTTCAGTTTGGCTGTTGACTTGTTTTTCAGGATTTTCTTGCATCATTCTCCTTTGTCTTCCCAATTTTTCCTCTACTTCTCTTACTTGATTTTCAAAATCCTTCTTCAGGTCCTCCAAGGCCTGCGACCAATTCATATTTTTTCTTGGAAGATTTTGATGCAAGAGTTTTGATTTTGTCATCTTCTTTTGGTTCTATGTTTTGATCCTCTTTCTCCCCCCCAAAACTTTTTATCGTCTGATTGCACTTTGTTTGCTCATCTTGCCAGTCAATTACTTGACTATTGAGCTCTTTGCCATGGTAGAATTCTGCTTCCAGAGTAGAGAGAGCTGTGTCCCAAATTTCTGGGGTTTTTCACAGTTCTGTCAGAGTTTCTACCAGGCACCTGCCTCAGAACTGTGAGGAAGACTTTCTCTCCACAGGCTCAACAAACTCTGCCATGGCAGTGTTTTTCTTCCCAGGACTGCCACCCCAAGACTGTGATGCAGATCCAAACAGGACAAAGGGAATCCTGCCTCAGTTCCAGAAGGGAGATTCCTGAAAATGTCATCTGGACAGTCACTTGCACCCCACCCCTCTCCCCTGTACAATCTGTAGGCCTGGAGCCAGAAACAGCAGCAGCAGTTGTAGCTGCTCTCACCTCCACCACCTCTGGGGCAGGTGCCAGACTGTGCTCTTCTCTCACCTAATTCCAATAGAATTTCCCCACTGACCTTTTACTTTCTCTTTATTGTTTATGGATTGAAACATCTGAAAAACACCATAGTTGCCAGTGATTCACTCTCCTGAAGTCTGCTCTGGCTGGTCTGTGCCACCAAGGGTCTGGGCTGGCATGGCTCATACAGGACTTCTCTCCCTGCTCCCAGCCTGGTGAGATAGACCCTTGCTGTAGTCCTGCCAGGTTGCCTTCAGCAGGAGATTTGTTTTACTCTGTCAGTTTGTGGGTTCTGTAGCTTTGAAATTCATTTAGAGTCATATTTTACAGTATTGGAGGCAGTTGGAGTGGGAGCTCAAGCAAGTTCCTGCTTTTACTGCACCGTATTGGCTCTCCCACCCCAATTGATACTTTTAATGATATACCAATCAAATTATCAAATGGATACTTTTTGAAACTTGATAAAATAATGACAAAATTCATTTGGACAATAAAAGATCTAGAATATCAAAGGAAATAGCAAAAAAGAGGTAGGAATGAAGGGAGAATAGCACTTTTAGGCTTAAAATATAGCAGCCATTATCAAAACTGTCTGGAATTGGTTAAAAAATAGTATGGTAAATCAATGGAACAGAGTATACAAATATAGGTCTTCCTGGGCTTTTCTGCAACCATCCTTCTCATCATTTCTTATAGCACAATAGTATTCCATAACATTAATATGCCATTACTTATTCAGTCATTCCCTATTTAATGAGCATCCCCTCAGTTTCCAATTCATTGCCACCACAAAAAGAGCTGCTATAAATATTGGGATATAGACGTCATTTTGGTATTGCTGGATGAAAATGTATGCATAGTTTTACAGATTCTGTTCCTCAGGGCCCCTGCCTGCTCCCTTGAAACAGCAAATGTTCCTTTCTGCCCTCAAACTATGACCTGGAAGTGGGTATAGAGTGCCCTGTCCTTAACTCAATGCTAGCACAGGACTCCTTTGTAGTCTCTTTCTGACCAGTTGTCAGATTCCCTTACCATTTCTGGCTTGAGAACTTCTGAAGCTGTTGTTGCTGTGGTTGCTGCCTCACTCACTGCTGGTGTTGTCACCATGTAGGCTCCAAGCCAGCCCATAGCCCAATGTCATAGACTTTTCCTTCTGACTTCCTAAGTTATCTTGGACTTGAAAAAATGCCTTAACCTTTTGTTTGTTATGCCACTCCAGAATTTGATTCAAGACTATTTTAAAGTTGCTTAGAAGGGAGAACTTAGATGCTTACTCTACTTGATAAAATAATTCTGGGAAAACCAAAAAGTAGTCTGACAGCAATTAGGCTTAGACCAATACCTTACACCATATTCCACAATACATTCTTTTAAAAATCTTTGTGAGTTAGGGAGTGAGTGTGTGTGTGTGTTTGTGTATAATTCTTCAAAAGATAAGTGGTCAAATGGTGAAAAAACAGTTTGTAAAGAAATGAAAACTATTAACCACCATTTGAAAGAATCACTAAATCACAAATAATAAAAGAAACGCAAACTTTAAAAAGTGTGGTTTCTACTCATTCCCTGAGAATTGGTAATGGTGGCTAAGGTAGCAATAGTCAGTATTAGAGGATCTTAGGGAATATAGGAACCCTAATGCATTGTAAGTGAAGATGAGATTCAGCACAACCATTTTGGAAAATCACTGGGAATTACCCAAATAAAGGGACAATAATTTCCATACCTGTTGACCTAGGGATTTCATTACTAGACTTTTACCTCTAAGAAACTACTGATAAGAATAAAGTTCTCATATTCAACAAAATATTTTTGATATACATTTTGTTATAGCTAAGAATCAGAAACAAAGAAAGTGCTCATTGTTTGGGGAATAGCTAAACAAATGGCATTATATGAATGTAATGGAGTATTACTGTGTGATAAAAAAATGACAAACATGATGAATACCAAGAAGTAATGCAGACCCAAGATAACTTTATACACAACTGGCAGCAAAGAGAGTTCCTTAACAAATATGCTGGGCTCTAAGCCCCAAATGGATGATGTTGTTAGCAGGATTGTAGCTGGAGGATATTCACAAGCACCCTTGTTGCCCTCATAGTGTCTAGAATTTCTCCAACATTTTCTTGATGTCTTCATCCATTTTTGTTAGTCAAAATTTCAGGAACTGAAACAAAGAACATACATCTTATACTCAGATTTTTCAGAGAATAAGAGACCCGGGATTTCCAATCTTCTGAGTTCCTCTGCAGGTGGCAGAAAGACATTGGTTTCGGTGGTAACTGCTGATGAGTATAGGGCTTTGATTAATGAAAGCTTTTAGCTTTTTGTCTTTGAACTAAAAAAAAAATGGAACTCTATTTTGATATGATTGGGTTTTTGCATATGTATTTTACTTTAGTGTTCTCATTGATGTCTGTCATTTTTTAAGCATTATCATAATTTCTACAAATATCCTTCCCCTTCCCTCCCATAAAACCAGTTCATATAATAAAGAATCTCTTTTTAAAGACAAACAAGGGAAAAAAGAGGGAAAATAAGCATAACTGATCAACACATCAAAAAAATCTGAAAATATGTGGAATGTTTATATCTTGCTATAGACACTAGCTTTTTGACTATGAACAAATCATTTAACCTTTTCTTAACCATTAGTGCCCTCATTTGAAATGTGGGATAATAATACCTGTAGTATGTACCTCATTATGTTGTTATAAGAACTAAATGAGATATTTTCAAATAAAAAATTTAATAAAATAAATATTTTATGTATTTAAAGCATTATATAGGTGTCAGTTAGTATTATAACATGGCAGGAACAGTTGCCCTTCCTCTATCCCTTTAAGCACTGTCTCCAAGCTCCTACGGCTCAATGTTCATAGACTGGTCCACCTGCCCCAGAGAAAGACAGTGGAGGACGGAACAGCTGAAATGGAGATGGAGTATTCCTCCTAACTCCCAATAACTATGTAGAAATTACTAACAGTGAGAAGCATGCTAATTAGATACTGGAGAAGGAAGAGAGTAACTAGGCAAGGTATGCCTTAAAGGTGCCAAATATGGGAAATGGAGAGACTCTCAAGCCATCTAAGTAAAAGGTAATTCCTATAGCTCCTGAGAAGGTCCTTCAATTGTGGAGTAGGACTGTGCAACATAGTATAAAGGAACAGCAAGAGCTCTGAATGATTTGCGGCACTGTCAGATAGAATCCCAAATAATTCCTCCATTTTTATTCAGCTGTAAGAGCTATTACCAGTTCCTAGGGGGAAGCAACTTCAGAAAGCTTTGAAAAGACATTGGAATGTACCCTGAATAGATAAAAGAGGAGAAGGATACACATGCACACACATATGTATGTATGATACATATACACATATATGTATATGTGCGTATAATTTTTATTGATTGATTGAACAAGAACAGCAAAGAATCATGTAATCATAAAATTTAGTTGGAAGAGATCTCAATAGCCATCTAGTGCAATTCATACCTTTAAAGAATGACCCCTATAACACACTTGACAAGTGGCCATTCATGCTCTGACTGAAGACCTCCTTCAAAGACCACTACCTCTCCAAACAACCCTTTCCACTTTTTGACAGCTATAGTTATTAGGAATTTCCCCCTCAAATCAAGCCTAAATTTGCCCCTTTGCACTTCCACCCATTGCTGTTGGTTTTGTTTTCTCAGATCACACAACAACGAAGATGATGACTAGCATTTATTCAGCACTTTAAAGTCTGCAAAGTGCATGATAAATTATGACTCATTTCTTCCTCACAACAGCCTGGGGTTGTGGTACAATTCTTTTTTTTTTTAAATTTTAATTTATTTTCTTGGTTACATCATTCATTTCCACAAGGTTTTGAGTTACAGATTTTCTCCCCTTTTTGTCCCCACCCCCCAGCCCAGAACATTGATCTCACTGTAAGGCCCCTCCCACAGTCTGTTCCCTTCCATGCCCTCCTCCAACACCCCTCTA
>JAQQSW010017609.1:0-11425 GCA_028646575.1 Pseudocheirus occidentalis | reverse complement strand
TCCCTGCCCTACCAGAAAATAAGAGAGCAGAGCAGGGGAGGGGCTTTACAGTGGGATTTGCTGTTTTAGGGTTGGGGCAGGGGCAAGATGGGGAGAAAATTTGTAATTCAAAAATGTCATGAAAATGAATAATGTAAACAAGAAAACAAATAAAAACTAAATTTAAAAAAATAAGCTCAACTAAAAAAAAAAAGAAATCAGACAGAAAAATCCTCTGGTTCTTTGAGTGCAGCAGCAAAGCAAATGTTAATGCTTCTTCTTACTTTGTACTTAGACAAAATCAGATGGCAAAGAGACCTAATCCTATCAGAGGCAGGCTGATAAGGAGCTTCAGCTATCCAGCTATTCATTATTGCTCTCAGGCAGGAACAGTCATTTTGTCTTGATTTGTATTAATGATCATTCCTTCCATCCTGAAATAAGCAACAATGAGAACTTTAATTTTGGACCCAATTCTCACCAAAAAGGCTGAAATGGTTCCTGAGGGGGAAATGATGGTAACTTTAAGAAGGAAGTGGCCACTTCCTTTTGTAAGCAGTGATGAAGAAGATGAGAAAACCCAAGTATAATTTTTGACATGCGTCCTCGAATTTGATAGAGAATTTCATCCAAAAAAGGAGGACAGGATGGTCTAAAATTTCACAGGAAAAGAAAGGCCAAGAGGAATGATAAGCTTTAAAAATTTAAGAATCTAAGACATAAACTAGCTGTGTGACCTTGGGCAAGTCACTTAACCCCAATTGCCCTACCTTCCCCCCCTCCAAAAAAAAATGATGTCCTAGAATCTAAGACATAAAGAAAAGTAATTTCAGTAAGAAGGAAAAAGAGTTGTCTGGAAGAGACTGATTGTAGCCAAACAGAGCACTAAAATTCAACATGCTGATGGTGGTAATGAAAGCAAAGTACAATAAAAAAGAATTTGGTGGATGTTTAAGATGTTTCCTAAGACAGGAAAAAAGACAAAAGTAGCAATGGGACTCTGTGTGGATGGGAAGATGATAACAAAGTTCAGAAAGAAAATAATGCTATTTAACTTTTATTTTGCTTGTGATTTCTCTTGCAAGGAGAATGATCTTTGGACTGGAAAGTCCAGAATCAAAGGGCGTAATAAGGGAATCCATACCCAAGACATGCCGGGAGATCATGAGAAAACATTCTTCACAGATGATAGTTAATAAATTCAAGTTGCAGGGCAGTTAGGTGGTACAGTGAATAGAGCACTGGCCCAGAAGTCAGGAGGACCTGAGTTTAAATCTGACCTCAGACATTTGATACCTAACTAGCTGTGTGATCTTGGGCAAGTCACAACCCCAATTGCCTTACCTTCCCCCTCCAAAATTAAAAAAAAAATCTAATTCAAGTTGACAAATTCAATTCATCACGTCCAACAAAGTACATCCTAGGCACTGAAACAATTGGTTAAATGTGATTGCCAAGTTAATGTCAGTGGTCTTTCAAAGAGCATGAAAACAGAAACGGAGCAACAGAACTCACAAAATATTGCCCAAATTTCCAAAAAAGAGAAGTTATTGTAGGCATCAAAACTGGAGAACTTAGTTTTGATTCCTAGTTCCTGAACAGAATTTTATCCCCAACTAGGAATCTATTCTCAGAGGGTCTGACAAATTCCAATCATACCTAGTTTATGAAATATTAGACAGATTTCTGATGCCTCACACTAAATGTACTTTCTTGGCATTAGCCCAGAGTCCAAACTTGCAGAGTAGTATACTTTGCAAGACTTGTCTTAAAATATACAGTGTTGTAGGTCTTTTTAGATTGTTGAATCATTTCAGCTAAAGGAATTAGTGCCTTATCCTACTTAACTGAGGAATGTATTATTCAAACTTTTGAATCTACTTCCATACAACTCAATAAAGTATTCTCTAGTGGAGGCTGGGGTGCCAAAGCAGAAACCAACCAGGAATTAACCTAAGCAGACACCTGGAAATGTTTTGTAGTATTTTGTATAGTGATTTAATGAAATATTACCTAAATACAGTGCAATGCCCAGGTCTGATTGCAAAAGTACTGAGGTTATAGTCCAAAGATCTGGGTTCAAATACCAGCCCTGACATTTAATTCCCATGTGAAGATGGGCAAGTCACTTAACTCCTATGGTTCCCAGGTTCCTCGTGGGTGCAATGAAGGGATTAGACTAAATAATCTACTCCAGCAATAAATCTTAGGACTAAGAATCATCAAAAGCAGGAGAGTCTGCTATCTTTGTGAGATTTTGTACCAGCCTGTAACATCCTCATCCTAAAAGTTGGTAGCATACATGGGCCAAAGAGGTCAGACTTTCTCACCCTGTGAGTCTGTAATTCGCTTACCTAATTTTCAATTTAAAACACAATTTCTGAAGGGAAAAACTAATCTCAACCTCCAAAGTGCAAAAGCAGTTTGAAAAGGGAAAAAGTAGTCAAATTAATCAGCACAGCAATTTCCTAATCACACTCAAAAACAGTTAAGTAAGAAATTGTCTTCTAAACAACTTTAAAATAGTTTTTAAGCCTCCCCCTTCATCTGAAACTTTATCTGGAATCTTATATGTTTCCTTATTATGTCTTAGATAAAGTGTAAATTTGGTTTTTTGTCATTTAAAGACCTCCACAATCTAGCTCACTGGGAAAAAAAAAATTTGAATAGACATTGGGGGAGGAGTCACTACTTGGTACATAAGGATCCCTACCGGCCTTGTACTGACTTAGAAAATCACATTTTAGCATTATCTGTGTTCTATTATAGGGTACATAGGTGGATCAGAGGACAAGGAATCAGGAAGACTCATCTTCCTGAGTTCAAATCCAGCCTTGATTGGCACTGTGTGACCCTAGGCAAGTCACTTAACCCTCTTTGTCTCAGTATTCTCATCTGTAAAATGAGCTGAAGAAGGAAAAGGCAAACCACTCTATTATCTTTGTCAAGAAAACCTCAAATGGGTCCAAAAGAGCCAGACATGACTGAAAAACACTGAACAACAAAAAGACTCTATGGTACAACTGTCTCAAGTTGATCCAGCCTCAATCTGGACTACAATATTTCAGTGTCATTGGTAGGATCCAAACAACATCATTTGAAGTCTGAATACAGATCAAAGTATACCTTTTTTTAACTTTACTTTCCTTGGGATATTTTTTTTGGCCTAGGTTTTCCTTTATAATATGACTAATATGGAAATGTGTTCTGCATGACTGCACAAATATAACCTATAACAAATTGCTTGTATTCTCAGTGAAGAGGGTAGGGATTTTTAAGGTATGCTAAAATTGTTCTTACATGTAATTGGGGGAAAATAAAATACTAAATAATTTTTTTTTTGCTTTTTTGGAGGGCGGTTGGGGTTAAGTAACTTGCTCAAAGTCACACGGCTAGTAAGTGTGTCAAGTGTCTGAGGCCGGATTTGAACTCAGATACTCCTGACTCCAGGGCCAGTGCTCTATTCACTGCACCACCTAGCTGCCCCTAAATAATTTTTTTTTAAACAGCCTTTGGTTGAAATGATGGAAGGGTCCTATAGATATAGAAGATGAGGTGATCAGAGGATCACATACACTAGCATAGTACCCTATGGCAAGGGTCTATCATATGGAGAATGCTCTCAATGGGACAGGGAGAAGGAACTGACTGATGTGAAGGGATTAATTCAGTAGATACCCAAAAGGCTGACATGGAAGATAAGGGAAAAGCCAGGTCAAGCATTCTCTTGTTTTTGTTAACGGTCCTGGACAGGCCATACTGCCTGCATAGGGAAAGTGAAAGCAAACTGTCCCCCATAAATTCAACCAGAGGCAGACCTCTTCATTTTCAAGGATTGTGCCATGCATGCAGAGATCAGCTTGGTAACAGTATATATTAAAAGGATGATGATAACAGGAAAAGGAAGTGAAAGATTGAGAGTATGAACCTATAGGCCACTGACTGGCAGGAAATCTACTAAATCCCACTGAGATTGGGATTGTAAAGTAAAAGAATGGGAGAGGAAGTGAGGGTAAGAATTGGGAACTGTCATCAATGTTAAGAAAGCCTTGGGTTTTCCTAGTACAATGCCTAGACAGACCATGGTCTCCTCATCTGTAAATGAGGTGAAGGAAATCATAAGCCTTTTCAGTATCTTTGCCAAGAAAGATCTTTGAAACAGAAAGTCCAGAATCAGAAGGACTAATAAAGGAATTCATAGCCCATGTAATGCAGAGGAATCACAGAAGAGACAGGTTTTCATTACCTAGGGAGTGAGGAGGTTGAAAGAAAAGCTGAAATAGCAGCCTGATGGATCACTAAGCAATGGCCACCGAGGGCATGGTCCAATGGAACAATGAAAAGATCTGCTTCACAGCAGAGTTCCATCTACTTAGGAACTACTTACAGAAGACTTAACTTCTCTAAAACCAGTTAAATCAAGTAGAGGTGTCAGATAGGAACCACCTTTTGTCCCTTTTGGGGTGAGTAACATGGGGAATTGTACATACTTGGTTCCATAATGAAAGAATTTATTATTAATAACTAATGATTTGGGGACATCCAGAGTTTCCCCCTTTTTCTAAGGTCCTGATCTTTAAAAGTTCAGTCTAGTGAAGGACATTGCTGATAATGAGATTGGCCTGACTTTCTTGTTCAGACTTACCCTTGTGTTCAGTTCAGGCTTGGGTGGGGCATAAATTCTTTGAATAGATTGCCCAGGGCTGGGAAGTGGTCTAGATATAGAGATAGTCTCTCTGTCCAAGGGTGACAGGTCACTCTTAGTCTCTCGTTGTAATATCCATTTGCTCATTAAGTGTTAACCAATCAGAATTGATTGCCACTCCTCTGCCAAAAGAACATGTAAACCCTGAGCCCCTGCCATGATTGTCTTTGGTCTAAGAGAAATGGCCAAATTATCATCCTTTTATTAATAAATGTGCTGGCTTTATTAATAAAATGATTAGATTACTGAGGAACTATATCTTTGGAACCTTTTAAATTGCCACAATAAAGATGAATTTCTATTAGAGTTGGTTCCCTAATGGCAATCTGCAAAAGATGGAGTGAAGAAAAGTCATGGATTTTGTGGTAATTAGATCCCAACTTAGAGCTTGCCAAAATACCAGTCATGAACAGATCAATTAATGAAATTTGAACAAGTGACCAGGACAGCTGTGGCTGTCAAGGCAAATACTGCTGTTATTGCAAATAGGCAATTTTGCATATGGTAGAGGAAGGCACAAAAGCACTGCACTTACTGCCCCTTGAGGTCAATCAGACAAAAATCAACAAACATTTATTAAGCATTTTCTATACTCCAGGAACCATATTACAAGACTTCTGAATCATGAAATTACTTAGAAGGCAATCCATCCCCAACAAATAGTATACCATGAAACCCAGGAACAGGGCAATAAAGGCCTTTCTGCCCTGCCCAAGGTCAAGCTATCCTCTAAAGCTCCAACTCTTCTTGGCAGTCCAAAGTCAACCAAATCTCTCTATATAAGACTTGAAGGACTTCAGGAACATATGGCCCTTGGGACCAACAGCAAGATTATCTCAAGACTTTGGTCATCCTACTTGTAGAACTACAAGATGACTGAAGGCCACATGCCCAAGTCATGGTGGCCTGGAAAGGAATATAGGCACCAAATAGATACGAAGCTGCTTATCACCAGTAGGCGTGCTATTATCATCCCAGTAGGCCTCAAAAGGTCCTAACAGACATCCCTGTTTCCCATCACGGTTTTCAGGTGGCAATCCAGTAAGGAAAAAGGGCAACTTTGCAGAAGTGGAGAGCTATAGGCACAGAATACTACACACAGTATCAGGCTTTTTCAATATCTTGGCTAATTTTTCTTAACTACTTTTTTTCTTCTTTTTTTTAAATAAAGAGTCTCTTTGGAAGGAAGTAGAAGGAATATATTTAGTAATGTAGGTTTATAAAAATAAAGAATAGCAATTAAATTTGATTTTAAAATAATTCCATTTCAGCCAAGACAGGATTAAATCAAGGAAAAAGACCCAGATAGATAGAGAGGACTCTCACAACCTATAATTCTGTAGAATTTTTTTTTCAGTGCCAACCTTGGCAAAAAAAATCATTTACTTCGTAGGCTTCTTTCTAATGCATCAGCAATTGTGACAGTTGAGGGCTTTAAAGGGTAGCGAGGAGGTCTTCCTCCAAAACATTCATCGGCTGTGTACACAGTATAAAACATTTGATACAAAAGAGCTAAGTGCAACCTTCAAGGTCTTCACCCAACAAAGTTAAGAAGGCATAAGATTTCTTGACAGATGCAAGGACAGGGATACCTTTGTTCAACAGTCCTCTGGTTTTCAATATGAAATGGAGCATAATTCAAGGAGACATATTCTTCTCAAGAATATTCACCAGTGCCATGTTGTTCAGTTGCATCTGACTCTTCATAACTTCACTTTGGGTTTTCTCAGCAAAGATATTGGAGTGGTCGGCAAGTTCCTTCTCCAACTCATTTTTCATATGAGGAAACTGAGGTAAATAGAGTTAAGTGACTTGCCCAGGATAACAGTGTCTGAGGCAGGGTTCAAACTCAAGAAGATGAGTTTTCCTAATCAGTCCAACAAAACACATATTATGGACAGGCATAAGGAGAAATTATCTGGATCTAGAATTGAATAGGAGAGTAGATCGTATTGAATTTGGAAGATGGCACAGTGCTCTCAATGGGACAGACAACAAGATGCAGTGGATAAATGCTGCACTTGGAAGTCAGTGGGCACAGATGTGCTTCCTATGTGACCCTAGGCAAGACATTTAACCTTTCTGGGTCTCTGCTTCCTCATCTATGAAATAAGAAGATTGGATTAGATGATTGCTTAAGTTCCTTATACTTCAAAGTCTATGATTCTGAGATGACTTGCTGGCCTCTTGTTCATTTCCCTAGAACAAAGCCTCCATGGACTTCCAAAAGGTAATCTATCTATTCCAGATCTTTGAGAACTTCCCACAGTTTAAATCCAGGTAGAACAAATCACAAGATGAAAATATCACATTACTTTCAAATGTGATGTACAATGCATTACTGTAGTTCACCTTCATGCCTCAGGCTTCCAAAATCTGTTCCTCAATTCCGGGTAACAGCCGAATCAATTGGCCTGAATCAATTACAATGGTTTGCTTCAATTTTTTTTTTGTTTACTAGTAGAATCCTGCATTAAAGACAGGATTATTTCATGGAGTTCAGCTGTCTGGCTCTTCTCCAACTCTCTCCTCCAACAGCCTCTCACTGAGTTCAAAGGTAACCTCTCCACCTCTGCAGATATGCAAAGAACTAGGGACATGTTACATTTCTGTTACTTAATTCTAACTGTTCTTTGGGGCTTCTTTGTCTAATCTGTAATCATCTCCATATCTTCTATATTAGTTTAAAATGTCCATCAACAATAACCAATCTAAATGTATTTTTCATTTCCCTTAACCTCCATTTTTTGCTTCAACTAATGTATTTTCCTTGATTCCTCATTTTTGGCAGTGTGATGCAAATCTAATGTGTACAGATAATGGAAAAAGTTATAAAGTTTCATATTAAATGCCCTAATTCAAAAGCCACTTCTCCCACATTATCTTCTGTTTTTCATTAGAAAAAATACTGCTTTTGCACAAAATAAATATCCCTAAAAGCCGAAGAGAGTAAAGAAACTATCAAGCTCTCTAAATTACTAAAATCCTACAGTATCTAATTAAAATTTCCAAGAAATAAATGCATACAATTTCCACAAAGTATGATAGTGTCAACTCCAGTTTCTAGGGTTAAAAAGAAACCCTTTGCCAAAAGCAAACACACACACACACACACATACACACACACACACATTCAAAAGTTTCCTCAAGCTCTAACACAAAGACTTTCCAACAGCATTACATAGTGTGTTATTTTCTTTCCAGAAAATTCTAACACTATATAATTACTTCTGCATGGAAAATGAATAATCTAAGCCTGAAATGTGAAAACAGCTACTATTCGGGAATGGTCCAAATCAAAAGACTTTCCTGAAAGGAAATAAAAGATCATACTGGAAAATGCCAGGGCAGTGACAGTCCTGAGAGCAAGGCTCTTGAAGAATAATTACTGTGAAACAAAGGAAGGGATGGGGGCAGGGAACTTCTTTGGAAAACCTTTTTTCTCGTATTTGTGGAATTGTGTTATCTTCTCAATTGTAGAGGAACTCTTACTTGTTCCTCCCAAAATAAGTTTGAATAAAAAACATTTTTTTTTCAGAATTGAACGCAGGAGCTCAAAACCTTCCAATTAAAAACATCAAAAATACCAAATGGTCTTCCTTTAGGCTGCCAGAGAGTGATGAGGAGATACTGAAAAACCAAAATCCACTTTCTTTTTATTGGATCTGCTGTAACTCCCTCAGTTCAGGGAGAAAGGCCATTCCATGTGTGCCAGAACTAATCACGGCATGAACCTTTGCACAGCTCCCTGGGCTGGGAGAATACCTGTGCAGAAAATCACTGTTAAGCATCAAAGGTGCCTCGCCGCTCCAGAAATGCGATGGCATCAGAGCTCTACGTGATTTCACTCAGGGGAAAGGAAGAAGAGAACTGGACAGCTCCTTCTGCTCAGCCCTTCGAACGTGTTCGGGGGCTTGGAAGAGATAAAGCATGGCCTGTCTGCGCTGATCCCAAAGGGCTGCTTTTTCTACACAGAATTATCACATTACAGAAGGCGCTAAAACAGGAGTAACGCGCTAGAAATAGCTTAAAAAATCAAACCTTCCTCTAACCCTAAGCCTTTAAGTGAACAAGCAGTCGTATGTGTGCGGGACTATAGGGATCCTTCAAATCAGTAACGCACGCAAGAAAAAAAAAAAAAAGCTTGGTTCAAGCTCTGACCTCGACCCTCTCTTGATCCCTCTCTTCCAAACCCCTTCTACTTCGTGCCCTAATGCCTGTCTAAAGGGAACAGCCATGTTAGAAGACTCAGTTGACGGCCAGAGAGTGAGCAGGTTGCTCCCGCCCCCTCGGGAGCGCTAGTCAGGGTCCTCCCGGACTCCTTCGCTCTCCCTCCTCCCTTCACCCCCCCTGCACCCCCGCCCCATACGACTGCGACCGTTTCCTAACTATTTCCTCCAAATGATTCCTGCCCCATCTATCTCCCGGCTTAGCACTGCGGCCACTGAGAGATACTTTGTGCCCAAAGTGGCCTGGACGACTGGAACCTCGTAGGGGCGGCATCCTGTATGTCCACTGGTCTGTCTCGCCTCCAGGTGCCAGCGGCAGCAGCAGGTCGCCCAGGTAGTCCCCTCCCCACCCCCAAGCCAGTCTCAGCTGAAATACTGTTTCCAGCCCCGCCACCGCCACCATCACCACCACAACCCCACCACGCTCAGGGGGGCATCTTACTTTTTTGGCTGGAATATCCCGGATAATAGCCATAATATCCCGTGATCCGTAAGATCCTGTCCTCGATGGTGGCCACCCCATTGGGAGTCGTCTTGACATCCATAGAGAACTCCAGGCGCTTGCACCCGGGAGGTGCTGGACGGAAAAGGGAGAGCAGAGCCCAGAGGACGGGCGCGAGGATCGGGAGGTGATGCAGGTGCCGCCGCCGCCGCCGCCGATGCTGCAGCTGGTGCTCGGGCTCTGACTCCACCGCCCCGTGCAGGACAGGCTCAGCATCACAGCAAAAGCAGTGGCGGAGGCAGCAACAGCAGCAGCCACAGCAGCCCCCACTGCTCGCCGGCCTCTGGCAGCCAGTCAGGCTTCCCCACCAAGCCACCGAGCTCTCTGCTCTTTCCAAACAAGGCTCCCTCCCTTTACCCTCACCCGGTTTCCCACTCCAACTCCTCCTTTAGCCTCCTCCTCTGAGCCTCCGACGACGACTTCAGCTGCAGAGGCAAGAAGGGAGGGATGGGGAAGAGGGGAGTGGTGGAGAGGAATGTTTCTGTGTACATATGCACATACCTGGACAGGGGCATTATTAACCCATTCGTCTTCTTTCTTCTCCATCTCCACCTGCTAGCATCTCGGGTTTGCCTAGTTTTCTAGAGGCGAGACCTCCAATCCAAAATGATTGCTGGGACTTGGAGAGAGGTGAGAACAAAGGGGGCAGATTAGAGAAAGGTGAGAGAACTGAATGCGGAAACCCAAGTTCAGCGGATTTTGTGAGACCTCGGAGCTATTTATGTAAAGTGAAGCTCTGGTAGATAACACCTTGAGTATTTCCACTAGCTTAAAATAATGCTGTATCTTGGATTTACCCACTATTTTCCACCCTGAAAATCTACAAGAACTCTACAAGCGATATTCAGTTCTCACAGCTTCCCCAAGAGGTGGGCATCCTGTTTAAGAATACCCAGTGTTATCCACTAGTATAATAATTATTAGAAACTGAGAGAAAATGAGTCACAGAAATACGAAGTGGTTTACCCTAGGGCACAAAATTTTTATTTAAAAAAGTCTCCAGTTCCTGACCTTCCATGGCCCTACTTCCTCCCTAAGAGCCTTTTAATAACTGAATATCAGCTCTTATTTTGTTGTCGGAGCTCCCTTGATGGGAGGAGGGGAATAGCATTTGATACATCCTTAATTTTTATTAAACACAGCAAAATTTCATAGAAACTAATATACACTCCCTCCTACAGACCACTTCTTCCAAATCTAAACATCCTTCCCCTGAAGCCTCCAAGCTTAATAAGATTGAGGAAGCATCAGAAGAAGGAGGAGAAGGAGTTACATATCTGGGATGTCTGAGTTTAAACAGAAAGACAATGATGGTACAAGGAGAACAGTCCATATCCATTCCTCAGAAGAAGAGGCAATCTCCTGTGCTCTGAAATTTGCAAAGGCCATTGTGCTCTTGGCCATACTTTCTCGGCTAGCTGACCATATCTCAACTTTCCTACATGTTGCTCCTAATCAGTAGAAGTAGAAGCTCAGACTACATCTCTGGAAATCCAAGAACTGTAATTCCCAAAGTCCTTTGTCATTCAGTCTCATGGAAGGCCTAGAGACCCAGTTTTCCCTGTAGGATCCCTTTCTTTCTCTCAGTACCTAGTTAATAATTAAATGGAAGATTGGAAGTTCTTTTCAGGGCAAAGAGAGACAAAAAACACAAAGGAAAGAGGGAAGAGATCAATTTGCTCCAAAAGTCTTGCCCATGAACTGACTTCTTATAAGATTTCACCCTTGCCCTAAGTCTATACCTGCCACTTTTAATGATTGCTGACTGAGTATCCACTACAAGCCCCTTTGACTCCTACAGAGATGAAAGTCATTTGAATACCCTACTACACAAAGGTTTAAGTCAGAATCACAAAATTTTAGAGTTGGGAATAGCCTCAGGGACCACCTAGTCTAACCCATACTTGAAAGAAATTCCTACTGTTGTTACATATCCCTCAAATAAATGGTTATCCAGTTTCTGCTTAAAGACCTCCAACGTCTAGAGGATCTGCAATCTCCTTAGGCAGC
>JAQQSW010017608.1:0-11426 GCA_028646575.1 Pseudocheirus occidentalis | reverse complement strand
GGATCTGTTTAATAATATCTTGATTTCTCATAAAGTCATTTGCTTCCATTTGCTCCCCTCTAATTCAGAAGGAATTATTCTCTTCAGAATGCTTTTGAGATTCTTTTTTCCATCTGGCAAATTCAACTTTTTAAGGCATTCTTTTCCTCATTGGCTTTTTGGGCTTCTTCTGCCATTTGAGTTAATCTATTTTTTAAGGTGTTATTTTCTTCACTCCAGTTGTTGACTCTTATCATGATTTTATTGCATCATTTTCATTTCTCTTCCCAATTTTTCCTTCACTTCTCTTATTTGGTTTTCAAAGTCCTTTTTAAGCTGAGCATGGCTTGTACGCAATCTTCATATTTCTTGGAAGCATTTGGTGTGGGAGTTCTGACTTTGTTGTCTTCCTCCCATTCCATGCTTTGATCCTTTTTGTCCCCAAAAAGGATTCTAGAATTCACTTACTGTTCTTACTTTGCTTCCTTTTCCTACTCATGATGCCAGTAAATTATTTGTGTTTTTGGCTCTGTGGAACTCTGCTTCCAGGGGGGAAAGTTCTGTCCCAAATCACTGTGGTTTTCACAGCTGGGATTTTCATTTGCTGGAGTTATTAGGGGGCTGTTGCCAACCCCACCAGCTTTGGCTCTCTGAAAACACACCCCAGGACCACTACCCAAAACCACGATCCAGATCTAGGCCACTCAATGCAAGAGCACTTGGCCTCTGAACAATCGCTTGACCCCCTAAAGTCTGCAGGCCACGAGCTCTGAAGCAACTGGTTGGAGGATGCTGCTTCTGTTGCTTCCTTGCCCTGGGGGAAGTTTGGCTGGACCACTTTTCTCCCCCAAATTTACCTGAATTCTACTGACCTTTCCCTTAGTCCTTATTTCTCCTGTCTTGATAAATGTGGAAACTGCTCCAGCTGCTGCCAATCCACTCTCCTGAAGACTCCAACTGCAGCTCCTCCTGACAGTCCTGGGGCCAGGAAGCAGTTTCAGGCTGGACTGGTTCTGGCTCCCAGGCTGCTGCAATGACCCCCACCTGCTGAGTTGCCTTCAGCAAGAGATGTGTTTTCTGAATTTTTGTGTGTTTTGGAGTCCTAAAATTTGTTTAGAGTCATATTTTATGGGTATATGAGGTGGCTATATGGGAGCTGCACAACCTTGCTGCTTCTATGCCGCCATCTTGGATCTGACTTTCAAATACTCTTGATGAAAAGTCCAGAGCGGAATAGAAAATTTGACTTTAAAATATAAGAATCAACAGAAGCATGAAAAGGTAACCAGGAAAGAGAAATCATAAGGGACTTAATAAAGATGAACTGTTTACATTCCTGCATGAAAAGATGATATTTGTAACTCATGAAACCTTTATCATTATTAAAGTAGTTGGAAAGAATACACACACACACACACACGGCACAGGGTGAGTTGAATATATGAAGGGATGATATATTAAAATATGTTATATATAATTAAGAGGTGAGAGAGAAATGTAGTGGGAGAAAGAGAAAGGAAGAGGTAGAATGGGATAAATAAAAGAGGCAAGAAAAGCTTTTACATTAGAGAGGAAGAGGGGGGAGGTAAGAGGGAATGAGTGAACCTTACTCTTATAAGATTTGGCTTAAGGAAGGAATAACATACACACTTAATTGGGTATGGAAATCTTTCTTACCCTATGGGAAAGTAGGTGGGAGGGAAGCAAAAAAGGGGGGATGACAAAAGCAATGACAGACTGAGGAAGGGGATAATCATAAGCAAACCCTTTTGAGGAAGGACTGGGTCAAAGGATAAAATAGAATAAATGGGGAGTGGGGTAGGATGGAGGGAAATATAGTTAGTCTTTCACAACATTACTATTATGGAAGTGTTTTATATGATCACACATATATAATCTATATTGAATTTCTTGCCTTCTCAATGAGGGTGGTTGGAAAGGGGAAAAAGAGAGAGATTTTAGAAGTCAAAGTTTTCAAAATGAATGTTGAAAATTGTTTTTACATGTAACTGGGAAATAAGATGCACAGGCAATGGGGTTTAGAAATCTCTCTTGCCCTACAGGAAAATAGAAGGAAAGGGGACAAAAGAAAGTGGGAGGGGGGTGATAGAAAGGAGGGCAGACTGGGGTAAGAGGTAGTCAGAATGCATCCCATCTTGGGAGGGGGAGAGGGGAGAATTGGGGAGAAAATTTGGAATTTAAAATCTTGTGAAAGTAAATGTTGAAAACTAAAAAATAATTTTAAAAAAGAGACTAGGTACAAAGAAATAATTCAAGATTACATAGGAATATGTTTTGCCAATACAAAAGAAAAGAATGATTCAGATAATATGTAATTTAAAGTAGAACATGATAAAATTTGGCCAACAGATGTTAACTTAATCCCATAAGGAAAAAAAATCTTTTAATAGAATAGAGGGAAGAGGGGAAAGCCAAGATGGCAGATTAACAGGAACTCATTTGGACTTTCCCAAATTCTTCTTCAAACAACTTAAAATAATGCTTCAGACTGAATTCTGTAGCATTGAAACAACAAATCCTAAAGATGAAATAATGAGGTCACCAGGAAAGGCCTCACTAGTGTGGTAGCTGGCCCTGGGAGCACAGTATCCACATCACAGTCCACGTCTTTGGGTACTGCTGCATCATCAGTAAGCATCTTTGGGAGCTCTCAGCACAGTTATTAGGGGATCAGACAAATGGTCAGAAGGAGATTACAGGGGATCTTTCACTAGCACTGAGCACAACACCCTGTCTCATTGCTCATACATAGCTCCAGGTTGCTGTCCCAGGGAGAAGAGTAGCACTAGCACATTGGTACTTATGGCTGCCTGGGAGAGCAGAAGTTCTGGTTACAGATCCAGGGCAGAGAAGAATGCTATTGGTTCATTCACTAGAGAGTGGGGGCCTTGTCTCAGGTCTAGAGCAGAAAAGAGAAATATTGCTTGCAACTACAGGAAAACAGGGATCTAAGATGCATTTATAGGGGCAGAGAGAGCAAGAGCACTAGCATCCACAGAGGAGCAGTTGGTAATTCAAAGATTCTAGTTAACTGGAAAAAAGACTCACTTTTTGATGAAATCTATTGAGACAACTGGATAGTAATCTGGCAGAAACTAGGTTTAGACCACACACTATATTCCAAAATAGCCCCTAAATGAATAGATAATCTCTATATAAGAGTTCATCTCATAAGGGAATTAAGGAGAAAAGGAAGAAATTATATTTCAGATTTATGGATAGGGTAGGATATAATAAAAAGGTACAGAGAATATTATAAAAGATAAGATGGATAATTTTGGTTATAAACAATTTAAAAGATTTCAAATAAAAAAACTTAAAATTAGGGGCAACTAAAGAAAAATTTTCCTGTAATTTTATCTGATAAAGGTTTAAATCTAAGATAAATAAGGAATTGTTTCACATTTATAAATTTATCCCCTGAAAGTTAAAAGGCCAAATTATAGGAGTAGAAGTTTTAAAAGAAATAAATCCAAGCTATCAACAAGTACATAGAAACGAATGCTTTAAATGACTGATAATTAGAGTAAGTCAAGCAACTCTGAGATTCTACTTCATAATGTAAAATTGGCAAAAATGAGAAAAGAGGAAAATAACAAATGAAGGGGCCATGGGAGGGGGAAGGTAAACCAATGCACTGTTGGTGGAACTAAAAATTATCCTAACTACTCTGAAAAGAAATTTGGAACTATGTCCCCAAGTGTATTTAAACCGTACATATAGAGGAGAATCCACACAGAGGACATGGAAGGAAGAGGAGACAAAGGATTTGTGGCAGAAAAATATGGAGTTAATGGTATTTTGCCATTGGGATTAGTGGTCCATGGTCCTGAGCCTGAAGTTGATCTCCTTCCTTCCCTTCTGGTCTTTAAAATATGTATGTGTGTGCATGTATATAAGTATGTATGCTCACAGATACACAGTAGACATATATACATGCACACACATACTCCTTGTAAGACCAAGATATGTACCGGCAGGAGTAACATTAAAGGAGCTGCCATACAAAAATAACAGTGAAAACACAAAGCATACCCTTTGAATTAGGCTTATACCTGAAACAAATGAAAGAAAGATGGAAAGAACCTATACATACAAAAATATTTGTACTAGCTTCTTTCATAGTAGACAGAAATGAGAAACCAAGGCTGTGCCGTCCTATTTGAGAATAGCTAATCAAATGGGTCAGTGAATAGAATGTTGGGCCTGGAGTCAGGAAGACCTGAGTTCAAATTCAGTCTTGGATATTCCCTAGTTGTGTGAGCCTGGGCAACTCATTTAAATTCTGTTTGCCTTAATCCCCTGCAGAAGGAAATAACCAAGCATTCCATTATCTTTGCAAAAACAAATCCATGAACAATAACGTCAAGCTATGGTCGAGGGGGTCACAAAAAGTCAGATATGATTGAACAGCAACAACAAAAATCAAATTTTGATATGTGAATATTATGAGTTATTACTATACCATAAGAAACGGTGAGATAGTTGCAGAGGAAATTGGGAAAGATTCTATAAACCGACCCAGAGCAAAGTGGGTAGATCTAGAACAATTTATTTAAAACATTATAGAGAAGAACATCTTTGAAAGACTTTAGAACCCTGATCAATGCAATGAAAAACCACAAGTTCAAAAGAATGAAGATGAAATATGCTACTCATCTCTTGCCAGAGAGAAGATGAATTTAAAATGCAGAAAGAGTCATAAATGTGTTTCCACACCCAATGTGGGAATTTGTTTGGGACGATTATCCATAGATGTATTGGGGTTTTTTTTATTTGCCAATTAATAGGAAAGAGTAGTAGGAAGTACCTATTACATGAAAGAAAAACTTAAAAATATAAGAGATGGTTTTCTGAAAAAAGGAAAGGGAGGAAAATAAAAAGAAATTTGGGTGATATAAAAACAAAAATTATAGATAAAAATGTATTTAATAAAAGTATGGAGAATTTTGAAGAATCCTGTTAAGCAAACAAAAACTGGATAGAATATTGGAAATGCTAACATTGGAGATAAAAGAAACCTAAAAGCACCAACACAGTTAAGCAATTGCAAGAGGTTTCATGATGAAGTACTTATGGTCTAATAAGAGAAGAGAAAACCATTCCACAATATTAGAAAGACACAGGGCCTGAAAGTGTTGTTTTGGTTTTGTTTGTTTTTCTTGATGGTGTTGTTGTTTCATTTTTAGCAAACAAAAATGAGGAACAAAGGAATATACTAGGAAGCAAAAGAGGAAGAAGATAGCTTATTATTCCTCTTAATCGAAGTAATTAGTAGAGGAGTATGCAAACATGAAGGTAGGAATGGGAGAAGCAAGCATCTCATGAACCTACTTATGAGAATCAAGCAAAGTAAAAGTAAATATATGAATATACAAATGGATCTGAGAGAACAATTATAGTAAAGTCAGTGTAGAAACAGGTAGGAAATAGGAGAAAGGACAAGGAGGTAGGGGATTAAGAAGTATGATAGAGTTGGGTAGGGGAATACATAAACCAAACCAACTTCACGTAGGAAGGACTGGTCAGAAACAATGATCTGAGTCTGAACTGAGAGAAGAAAAGCAAGGCAAAGGATTAGAAGACTACAAGTGTATTTTGCCCATGTTTATCTCACTCCTTTTCCCTCACCTTTTTCTTTGTAAAGGTGGGAAGAGTGAAAGAAACAAAAAATTATTATAGGATTAGACTGAAAGAAAAGCAAAACTGAATAACCATGAATATGAAAAAAATGGTTAGAAAGAAGAATTCAACAATTTTGTTTACACATGAAATTTGTAGATTCAGAGTTAAAATGAGGGGATAGAATAGAAACTATAAGGTTAAGCCTCAGATGAGTTCAAAAAGGCATAAGTGACAATCATGATTTCAGACAGGATAACACTTAAAAATAGACCTGGTTAAAAGAGAAAACAAAAACTACAACATGCTTAAAGGAATAAATAATAAATATAAGTACTAAATATATATGCACCAAGTATTTAAAGCTCTATGTGTATAAAGACATATACACATACACATACACATACACATACACGTACACATACCCATACCCATACACATACACATACACATATACATACATATACATATGCATCAGGCATAGTATCAGAGTATTTGATGGAAAAACAAACCACAAGGTAAATATATACACAAAATTATAATCATTGATTATGACATAATCTAAAATGTTCCGTTTTTAGAACTAAACATATTCAATTCTCCTCCTCTTAAATCTAGGTCCATTTTTTCGTCCATCTCTATCATCTGTACTCTGCATACAGGTAACTGACTGACAAGTTCTATAGGTATGCCATCAAAATGAGTGTTGTAATCTCGTCAAAAGATATTGTTCATCTACTCTGTCTTTCCTGTGTTAGGACAAACTCCTTTGAGTGATGATAGACCTTTTAAAGGAGCCTCTATATTATTATAAGGATTGATGTAATCAGCCCAGTATGAAACACAGAAAGGGACATCTGGAGGACCTCATCCTTCACTGGCAATCTCAAATCCATTTGCAGTCTACATTTGTTGTCCTCTATCAAGTAGGGGAGTTGGCACACTGGTCCTAGATTCAGAAAGACTTAAGTCCAAATCTAGCCTCAGATAATTATTAACTCTATGACACTGGGCAAGTCACTTAACCTTTGCTTGCCTCAGTTTCCTCACCTTTAAATTGGGATGATAATAGCACCTAATCCCAGATGTTGGAAGGATCAAATGAGATTATAATTGTAAAGTGCTTAACACAGTGACTCGCACATGATAAACACTTTAGAAATGTTAGCTATTATTATTATCATCTTCACACCTTTGGTAAGCGCATATGTCCTGACTCCAAGCTTCTCCTGGTATCAGAAAGTCATTGGACAGGGTTATTTTTGTTGATTTTTTTTTCAAGGAATTTTGAATGGTTTTAATATGTGGTTAGAGGGACATTTGGTTACAAAAAGAGTCAATAAGGTATAATCTTGATCTATTTTGATAATTAATGAACAATAAGAACTGTAGGATCTTATATTCTCTACATGTTTCAGGTAGTTGTGAAATGGTACAAAGTTGGTCCTTCCTTGAATATCACTTGCAAAATCCTTCTTGTCCCTTAAGAACACTTCATTGTCTGTAATAACTTAGAGCAGGGAAAAGTACTTATTAAGCCCTTCCCCTTCTTTTACAGGAGGAAGACCAGTCTGTTCTTTCCACTTTGAGCACAGACAGTGGCTGCTTGGCTGAAACAGAAATAAAAGCATTGCATATTTCATTGAGGCCATTGTAAAATTCTGTTGGTTCTTTAAGTTACTTGCAGGGAGAACTTCAGTCTGTTCTAACATCTCTGTTGCAGAATAACTGTTACAAATTGCTTGTGAGATATTCCAACTCCAAAATTGTCAGTCCTCTCACCTCTTTGTTGTTTGTCCTTTGTTATCTAAGAGGACCATAACATCAGGTTGATGATGACATGACTTGCAATTGAATTCGATTTAATTGAGGTGGGTTCAAAGTTACCAGCCCCATTTTTAACTCCACAGTCACCTGGGTCCACAGTCTGATACTGATCAGGACTACTGGAGATGGCCTAGGATGCAGTGGGAGGCCTTAGCCTTTTTAAGATAAGGTCTTCTCTAGTTTTCACTTTGAGTGAGGTAATGGCCATTCAGAGAAAACAATCAGCAGGATTAAGTTCCCTTTTAGTCTCTTTAGTGACTGTTTTGAACCTCTTAATACTTTGAGAACCACACCCTGGGTCTTCTCTCTTCTCTCACTTGTCTCACTTCCTTCTTACCTCACCTTAGCAATTGATTTAATTATCTTACTTGTTACCTTCTTCTTGTATTCAATTAATCAATTAAAAAGTCTTTATTAAGTACCTACTTTGTTTCAGGCCCCATGTTAGGTGCCAGGGATTAAAAAAAATAGTCCCTGTTATCAGGAAGTTTAAATTTTATCTGGGGCACAAATCTACATAGAAGTATATACAATGAAATACATGATAAAATCAGGAGGAGACGTTTACACCCCGTATTATCAAGGAAACTCTAAAGGAAGAGGTGGCATAGTGGTGGTTGGGAGTAGAATAAAGTGCCAAGTACTATACTAAGCAGCTTTCCCAGTATCTCAGTAGACCCTCCACAACAACTCATGAAGTACATGCTATTATTAGCCCCATTTTACTCATGAAGAAACTGAAAGAGTAAGTGATTTTCCCAGGGTCATGTAGCTACTAAGTAAAATTTGAACTCAGACCTTTCTGACTCCAAGTCTAACACTCTATGTACTGCACAACTTACCTGTCTTTTTTCAAATTAAATTCTTCTCTTTTACCTCATCTTTTTTCTTCCTCCTCAGGTCTTTCTCCAAAATTCCTCTCCATAAGCATGTCTTCAGAATCTTTATCAAGTACTTCGCTAAATATCTAAATAAACTGCTATGCTAAAGGAATCCTCCCTCTTTCAGTTTAGGTTCTTCTTTATTTCAAGTTTTTTTCCCTTCCTTAAACTCTAGTCACCATTCAATTTCCTCCCAAATCCTACCAGATTTATCCTCCACAAATTCCATCATACATTCTTCTAATTATAAAACACTCCAGGTCACCTTCATAATTTCTTGTCTTTACTGTCCAATTCAAGCCTTTTCCCTTCTCCTGTCAATTCTGCTTTGGAAGTAAGAAGAACAACTCAACAAATCCAAAAATTTTTTCCTTAGTTTCCTATTTTTGTCTGTAGAGGGACAACGTTTATGATTTATTGATAAGAGGAAAGGATTGGGCAGTGAACCATATCAAAGTCATCAGCCTGATCAATCTTCTCCAACCAGCTCAGTCTTTGTTATTTGCACAGAACTGAGTAACATCCATAGGAAAAGAGCTAGAGTGGGGTAGGGATTAAGTAAAATTAGTTTTCCCAGTTTCACTCAGGTCCTCTTCCTTTTGAGGAAGTAGTAGTATAGAAAGATTTGCTACAAGGTGAAGGATATGATAAAAACTAAAAACTAAAATGAGTTCTGGCCACAAGGTAGTTGAACAGATGGAATCAAAGGGAACAGTAGGATCATAGGATTATACATAGATCTAGAGTAGGAAGGTATTTTAGAATTAATGTAGTCCAAACCTCTCATTTTATAGGGAAAGTGAGGTCACCAAAGTTTAAATAACTTACTCAAGGTCCCAAAGAAATTGATAGGACAAGATCCAAATTAGTTTCTCACATGGTGAGATGTATTGAAAGAACAAACATTAATTTAGCGAGAATATCTGCTGTCTTCTGCAGAAGTTTTATAAAGTGATTACTAGCCATTTAGTGAAAGAACTAGCTAAAAGATTTATAACTCCATCGTACCCAGAAGAGGCTTACTTGCTATAGTGACCCCAATGTATAGTGGACAGAATAGCAGGTGGACATAATGATTACAACTTAGTGGAAGACTATGGTTTAGTCCCAGTAGTCAATCAGTCAACAAACATTTAGAGCTTACTATATGCCAGGCACAATGCTACATGCCAAGGACACAAAGGAAGGCAAGTACTCCCTCTCATTAGGGAGCTCACGCTCTTTTGGGAAAGATGAACATGAACATAAATTGGCTATTTTGGGAGACCCAGAAATGCCTCCTACAGAAAGTCAGATTTTAGCTGAGACTTGAAGGCAAGAAAACTAAGGGGTGGAAATGAGGAAGCAGAACTTTCCAGGCATGATAGAAAGTCACTGCAAAGGATGGAAGACAGCAAGAGATGGAAGGTTATGTGCAAGAAACATCAACCAAGCCAGTGTGGCTAAATAGCAGACTAAATAGAGAGGAGCAAATTCTAAGAATTTTAGAAATGTATGAAGGCCAAAGGTCATAAAGATCTTTAAATGCCCAACAGAGAGCACTTTATGTTTGATCTTGGAACCACTGTAGCTTAGTGGGATGGGAATACGGGTGATAGGGTCAGGTGTACACTTTATGAAAATAACTTCTAAAAATGAGTAGAGCATGAATTTGAGAGGTGGAATACATCAGGAAGACCAATTTGAAAACTAATGAAGTAGTCTGCCAACAGATGATGTACGCTAATATTAGAGTAGTGGCTGGGTAAGTGGAGAGAAGTAGGTACATGAGATATAGTGAATGTTAAAATAATAAGATTTGGCAAGAGTAAATATGTATGATGAGAGTAAAGAGTCCAAGATGACACTGGAGTTGGAAGCCTTGGTGACTGAGAAGATAGAGGTAGCCCGAGACAGCAATAGAAATTTTTAAAAGAGTGAAAGGTTTGAAAGCAGAAATAATTGAGTTCTGTTTCATACATATTGAATCTGAGATACCTACACAACCCAAAGTTCAAAAGGTCCAAATGATGATCAGTGATAAGGGACTAGATCTCAGGAAAGAGACTAGTAATGGATATACAGATACAGAAGTCATCTGAATTGACACACTTGAACCTATTGGGAGCTGGTGATATCACCAAGTGAGATAGTAGAAAAAGAGAACAAAGCCCAGGAGAATAGGCTAACTAATCAATTAGGAAGGAATAGAATGCTTGCCTTATTAAAAGCAGTGAAGGTACAAGTAAATTTATATAGCATAAATGTTAAGGACCCATTCATTCAGCTCATTAGTTTTTGTTTTAAAATTTTCTACAGCTCCATTTAATAGCACATGAATAAGCACGAAAGAGGAAGATGGTGGAAGTAATCCAAGTCTAGGGTTTCTAAAGGTGTAATCAATGATAAGAGAAGAGGACAAGTGAAAAACTAAAGAAAAATAACTACATTCTACCCCTATTGAGGAGAAGCTTACAAACAGGATTTTCACTTGATGGTGGATATCTATTGGGTAACCCCAAAGCTTACTGGGTAACTTGAGAGCAGTTGAAACAGAGAAGCAATGCCTAAAATAAAGCAATAGAGAACAAGTCCTGGCATGGAGCAGATTCAACCATTTGATGGCTTTGCCTGAAGATAACAGGAAAGAAAATAATATGTGAAGAACGAGTTGATCATACACACATGTTTCCTGAACATACATGTCCCTGAGTATGTATCTCTTTATATAGAATATATTTCCCTTAGATGATTCCTATTAATATCCACTCTTCTCAAACAACAAACATTTATTAGGTGTAAGACACTGAATAGTCTCTGTAGGGAAAGGAAGAGGAAAGAAAGAAATAAAATAGTATCTGAACTAAAGTAGCTTATACTCAATTGAGGGAGAATGCATGGATAGATAAAATACACATTATGTGTGTACATATATACATGTAGAGCTACAAAAATGAATACATATCCAAATGTACATATACATGCATATATATATAAATATGTGTATATATATATATGTTCAGGTATATACACATAAATGTATATGTGTCTGTGTGTATATATGTATGTGTATACATACATTGGTATATACATATATGTGTGTATATTATATATATA
>JAQQSW010017607.1:0-11426 GCA_028646575.1 Pseudocheirus occidentalis | reverse complement strand
TAGAATTTAAAGTTCTGCAATACCTGCAACTAGGAATTAAGATATACAGGGGCTGCAATTGGGAGACCCTCCCTGCCCTACCATAAAGTAAGACAGCAGAGCAGGGGAGGGACTTTACAGTGGGATTGCTGTTTTAGGGTTGGGGCAGGGGCAAGATGGGGAGAAAATTTGTAATTCAAAAATGTCATGAAAATGAGTGATGTAAACAAGAAAACAAAGAAAAATATTTTAAAAGAAGAAAAAGAATATATTCAGGGTCAAATTGGAACACTAAAGCATTGTTGGCTGAGTTGTGAACTGTTCCAACCATTATAAAAAAAAAAGCAAAAATAGTCTGTTTTGATTTGTATTCCATAGTTCTTTCTTGGGATGTGATTAGCATTTCCCATCAGATAGAATATTTTTAAGTGTTTACTATGTGACAGGTACTAAATACTAAGGTTGGAAAAACAAGCAAGATAGTCCCTTCCTCCAAGGAACTCACCTTCTAAATTTGACTGAGTGATATCGGAGCAAGAGAAGGGGAAGAAAAAAAATTTACATGATAATTGTATCACATATTTAAAAGGAATGTTGTACATAATCAATTAGCAGTTTCATGCATGTGTACTCTTTTTTTTGTACTATGTTATGGAAATACTTGTTTCATCCCACAAATTAAAATAAAATAAAGTTTTTAAAAAGGATGGAAAAAAGAGGTAAGAGGAATATATTGAGAGGAGGGGAAAGAGAAAGACAGAATAGGGTAAATTATCTCATATAAAAGAGGCAAGAGAAAATTGTTACAATGGAGGGGAAGTGCAGGGAGATGAAAAGGAATGGGACAAACTTACTCTCAATGAATTTGGCTTAAGGAGGGAATAACATACACACTCAACTGCGTATCTTACCCTACAGGAAAATAGTTGGGTAGAGGATAAGGGGGGTGGGAATAGAAGGGAGGGCAGATTGGGGAAGAGGGTAGTTAGAAGCAAAGATTTTTGAATAATCCATATGAGTCATGAATTTCCATTTGCTCCAATCTAATTTTGAAGGAATTATTCTCTTCAGTGAGTTTTTGAAATTTCTTTTCCATTTGGGCAATTAAATTTTTAAGGTATTTTTCTCCTGATAGGGTTTTTGGACATCTTTTGCCCTTTGTGTTAGTCTGTTTTTAAGGTGTTATTTTCTTCATTCAAGCTGTTGACTTGCTTTTCATGAATTTCTTGCATCATTCTCATTTCTCTTTTCAATTTTTCCTCTACTTCTCTTACTTGATTTTCAAAATCCTTCTTGAGCTCCTTCATGACTTGCCACCAGTTCATATTTTACTTGGAGGCTTTTGATGCAGGAGTTTTGATTTTGTTGTCTTTTTCTATATTTTTATTGTTTTTGTCTACAAAAAGGATTTTATAATCTGATTATTCTTCCTCTATTCACTCATCTTGCCAGTCAAGTACTTGACGTTTGAGATCTTTGCCACAGGAGGACTCTGCTTCCAGAGTGGAGAGGGCTGTGTCCCAAATTTTTGGAGTTTTGCATAGCTGTTTTTAAAATTTTTTTTCCAGGCACCTGTCTCAGAAATTCATGGAGGGCTTTCTTTCCACAGCCTCAACAAATTCTGCCACACACCTCACCCTAGGACCACCACCTAAGACTGTGAACCAGATCCAAGCAGCACAAAGCAGGGGGATCCCACCTCAATGCCAGGAGAGAGAATCATTCAAATGCCCTCTGGACAGTCATTTGGTCCCCCTATAATCTGTAGGCCTGGAACTGGAAACAGTGGCAGTAGTTTCAACTACTGTCCCCTCTACTGCCCTGGGGGCAGGGTACTATTGTGCTCTTTTCTTATCCTGGATCCACAGTGTTCCCCACTGGCTATTTAATTCCTCTTTGGCATTTCTGGGTTGAGGATTCTGGAAGGCACCACATCTGCCAGTGATTTCCTCTCCTGAAGTCTGCTCCAGCTCATCTGTGCAGATGGTAGGGGCTGCCCCAGTTCTGGAACCCTACGGCTCATGTGGGACTGCACTTGGCTCCCAGCCTAGTGTGATAGAGCCTTCCTTTTGGCCTGCCATGCTGCTATCAGGATGAGATTTGTTTCTCTCTGTCACTCTGTGGGTTCTGTAGCTCTAAACTTTGTTTAGAGTCATATTTTACAACTATTGGAGGTGTTTGGAGTGGGAGCTCAAGCAAATTTCTGCTTTTACTCCACCATCTTGGATCCACTCCTCACGTTTTCCATTTTTAAAAACCTCTTTTGGGATATAGACCTAGTAGTGTTATTGTGGTATTGCTAGGTCAAAGGATATGCCTGGTTTCATACTCCTTTGTACACAGTTTCAAATTTCTCCATAGAAAGGCTGAATCCATTCACAATTCCACCAACAATACATTAATTTCTCATTTTCCCACATCTTCTCCACCATTTGTCATGTATATTTTCTGTTTTTTTAGTAATTCTAGTAGACATTAGGTAGTGCCTCATAACTGTTTTAACTTGCAATTATCCAATAAATAGTGATTTAGAGCATTTTAATATGGCTATAGATAGCTTTAATGACTTCATCTGAAAATTATTCATAACTTTTGAGCATTTATCAATTGGGGATGATTCTTTTTTATACATTTGACTCAGTTCTCTATATGTTTGAGAAATGTGACTTCTGTCAGAGAAACTTGCTACATTTTTTTCCAACAGTTATTAGTGTAAACTCTATTTCCCTTCATCCTATTTTGTGACTCTTTTTGCCATTTGGTCAGTTCTACTTTTTATGCCATCCTTCTCCTCACTGGTTTTCTGTTCCACTTTTACCATTTGACCTACATGGTTTTTAAAGATTTTTTAAACATTATTTTTGAGACAAAAATGTAAGCACAGTTTTTTTTTCATTTCTTGCATTACTCTCATTTCCCCAATTTTTCCAGGTTTACTGTTGCTGGGGTTCTGCTATCATGATCTGTACTTGCTCCTCTTGCCCTAGTGCAATAGATGTTTCTTGCAGACCTTCAAGATTGCTTAGGCCATTTCACTCCATCTTTTTTTTTCTTTCTGCCACTCTAGCATTTGTTCAGAAGCATTCTTTAAAGGTATTTGGATAGATTTTAGGAAGAGTTCAGGTAAGTCCCTGCCTTTATTTCGTCATCTTGGCTTCACCTTCCTGAAATTATGGTTTTAGAAACACTTGGAAAGACTTACATGAATTGATGCAAAGTAAAGATAGCAGAACCAAGGGAAATCTGGATGCAGTAACAACAATATGGAAATTTTAATCAGCTGTGAAATACTCAGTGACTCAACACAAAGAGGCAGAATACTTCCAAATATTTCAAAGTATGTTGCCCATTTCTAAATAGAGAAGTTTTAATTGAGTTTTAATTGAAGCATATTTTTTTTCTCTTCATTTCTCTTACTCCCCACTCCTTCAACTTGGATAATGTGTGTAGGGAGTTTCTTTTGTCATGGTGATGCTCATGGATAATCCCTGCTACCAGGGGATGGTTACAACAAGTGGGTAGATTGAGCTTGGGAGTTCTGAGTTACAGCAGGGCTACAATTGTTATGGCCTATTAAGTCTGGCGCTAGTACATAGAGTAATCAAGGGTGAGGGTGTGATGAGGAACAAGCTGCTTAAAGATGACAAGCCATCTCATAAAGGAAATGGAGAAGGTCAAAGCTTTTCATCCAGTCAGTGATGGGATACAATTGAGAAGAACAGAGAGTTTGGGTAAGAAAAGAAGACTCTGTTTCAAAAAATAATAAATAAATGCATAAATAAGTAAATGATTGAATAGATCAATATTTTTTAAGTTGGTGGTCCATTTTGCATGAGTTAAGAATGTGAGAATCTATTGATTAATAAAGAAAAGAGACTGGAGGTAGAAGCACTAAAAAGACAAAGGGAAATGGGGTACATAAAAAAGGAAGTTTCCAGAACTATTATTTGAAGGACTAGAATCACAGCTCATTTTGCCCTTATAGTCTTCATGTCTTCAATGGCCAGTAAGAATTCTTACCAACTCTGCTCAATACAACTCTATAGTCAGAATACACTAATGAAAATTATCTTCTTCACTCTTTCCAGTCTTGTAATAGTCATATGAATATTGTTTGTGATCCACCCTCTCTTTGGGGAAAGGATGATATAGGTGTTGTAGCAGATAGAGTTCCAGGTTTGGAGTCAGAAAGACTCATCTTCCTGAGTACAACTCTACTCTCAGACACTTATTAGCTGTGTGACTCCGTACAAGTCACTTAACCCTGTTTGCTTCAGTTTCCTTATCTGTAAAATGAAATGGAGAAGGAAATGGCAAACCACTCCAGTATCTTTACCAAGAAAACATGGAATGGGGTCAAGAAAGTTTAGACACAACTAAAAAAGAATAATAATAGAAAAAACAGAAGCAATAAAAGACAAAATATGCATCTATAGCAAAACTTGTATGTATTCTTTTAAAACATCCCTAATATGTGCTAAAATGGACTGTGAAAGAAAAACACTCCACGATTATTGAATTCGGGGGCTTTACCATTTTTTAAATTTTTTTCCATATTTTCCAATATTCATTACCAGTAGTCTAACTCACTTTCAACAAACTTCATATGCACCTCACTGCTGTACAGGGTGCTCTAGGTCCCTGACTACTGCTAGATATTCTTTCCCAATAAGACTATTTCACACTTTTTTTTTAAAATAAAGCAGTGAGCAGAGGTGTAACGCATAATTTCATAGAATTTAAAATGATAATGATGAAAGGGAACATCCTTTTCTCATCATTGACTAGTGGTTAGGCACTGTCTTTCCCCATGTACTAGGTGATCTTTCAGTCTAGTCATCGTGTAGCCTCAAGTGCTAAAATAAACATAATTCAGTGGCATTGAACTTAAGTGGGCAACAATTTAAATGCTGGTGCCTGAGGTGAGTTGAAATAAAGTAGAACAATACCCTGGTATTGTTCTAGAAACTTCAGGCTGCACTTCTGAATGGGTAAAAATTCCTCTATAATGTCATTATTGTGGACATAGTTGGTGTCTGGACAGGAAAAAAAAATAAAACAAAAAACAAGTGAATGGGTGGGAATGGGGGAAGAAGAAAGGCACTTTTCATAAGAGTTAGACTGTGGTAGCATAGGCAGGCAACAGGTAATAGGAGACTTAGGCAGATAGAGGTGTCATCAAAAAGTTATCAGAACTGAGAGAGATCTAAGCATTTGAGTATTGCACTCACTTATTTTCTTCTCTCTTTTCTGCCCATTTTATAGATGAGGAAACTAAAACTGAAATAGGGAAAGAAAACAAAAAGTTCATAGTCATATAGACTGAGATTAGGTGGTGGCTGCTGTTCTTGAAGAGGACCAATGGCATGAGGAGGAGGATGTCTTGACTTGCAAGTGAATTGAATTTGAGAGGCAGGGCTATTGTAAAGTCATCAATCTCACTCTTTCTTCCAGCATCACTGGTGTCCAGTAGTCAAACACAGGTAAGGACAACTGGTGATAGCCCTGGATGCAAGTGAGAGAACTTGATTTTTTTAAGCTAAATTCTTTCCCAGGTGTTGTAATGTTAATGAAATCAGAAGATCTTCCATGCCCCTTTCTATTGGCACCAAGTAAAGGCACTTAGCTCCTTCCTTCAAGTTAACTCCTTGGGAGTAGTTAACACCTTAACAGGAAGGGGCAGAACAGGGAGGAGCTATACTGTATATATGAAAGAGAACCAGGAGGACCTTCAGATTTTCTCTCAGTCACAACCTGGAGACTGCACCTTTTGCTGAGATCCTCCTTCTGCAGCTTCTACTGAGAACTTCCAAGGACCAGGCTGAGGAACTGTTGTGAGTCTAAGAGGGATCCCTGCTTGAGGGAGCTTGTTCTATTTGTGAAGGCTTGGGAATGTGGGTTTCCACTGCCTTAATTATGTGTATCAATTTTGTGACCACTATAATGACTTTGGCTTTCTAGTTTTGGGAATTGTCCTTCTGGTTTGGGGACTCAGTGTGATGGTTTCTAAATAAAGACCTTGGTTCTGCCTTCCATGTGAAGAGTTTGCTACATTTTGTGATTCAAAACTATACCAGCATATTCATAACCACCACAGGTGTTGTGAATATCACATTATTGATACAGGTGTCAGTTTGTCTGAGGCAACACTTATTCAGTATTTCAAAGCTAGGTAAGAATTAAGACAAAAGATGAATTGTCTTCAAAAAAGAATTCAGAGGAACACAATTAAATTAAGCTGGAAAAGTAGGTGAGAAGCAGGTTGTGGTCAAATTTGATGACAGAATAAGTATACATCTCTATTTTATTTTTATAGGTAAAGGTGCATCAAATAAGGTGCTCCTAAAACTTATGAGCAGGAAATGGAATGGTTAGACTTGTGTATTAGGAAAAACATTTTGGGAGTCATATAAAGAAAGATCAGAGAGGAGTGATTTTAGCAGCACATAGACCAATAAGAAGACTTTTACACAAGACTAAGCAAGAGGTGACAAGGGCCTGAACTAGAGTAGGCTTGAAAAGAGGCAGATGTGAGAGATTCATAGCATCTGAGTGGATACTGGGAGAGAAATTAAATGTTGTTTTGAACCTGAATGACTGAGAGTTTGATGGTACCCTCAGCAGAAATAAGAAGTTTAAAGGAAAAAGTGTATTCAAGGGGTAAGACTGATTCACAAAACGCAAGGATTCCTAAATTACCAGAGGCTTCTACTTTCTTGCTCTGGGGGCAGACACCTGGACCTGCTGTTCTCCACCAAATTTAGCTAAGTTCCTCTGACCTTTCACCTAGATCTTGGCTCTTATGGGTTGACAATTCTGGAAACTGCCACATCTGCCAGTGATCCACTCTCTTAAAAGCTCCAGCTGCAGCTTGTCCTGACTGCCCTGGGGCTGACTGGTCTTGGCTCCCAGGGTGCAGAGATGAGCCCTTCCCATCTACCTGCTGGGCTGCCTTTAGTGGGAACTTTGTTTTTCTCTACTTTTGTGGGTTCTAGAGCTCTAAAATTTGTTTAAAGTCATATTTTATAGGTATTTTAGGGGAGCTCACAAGGTTCTCCTCTTTCTATGTCACCATCTTGACTCCGCCCCCAGTTGACATTACCTTACAAAGGAAGCAAACAGGAGTATATTCCAAGTTGGATAGTGTTGGAAGCAGTGATTTCTGGGCCTAATAGGAAAGTATATAATCAATCTAAGGAAATTTTTCCATGGCTGGGATCAGATTTGGGGGGTTCAGGAGAATAGGGTATTTTATTCCCTAAGTTCTTTACCAAAAACCTGAAATGGTAAAAATTTTGAATGATCTAATAATAATAATTCCCTGCTTTGTGGGAAGTTGTTCATACTCCTTTATTTATAATTCAGGCTTTATTTTACACAAACAATCTCCCATGGACAATGGAAAATGGGAGATAAATTAATTCCATACTTGCCACTTCATATTTTAACTCCTGTACTTGAATAAATGTAATTCCACAATGAAGAAAAATGCTTTACCTCACTCAAGAGCTCTTCCATAATTGGAGAGAGTTAGTAAACCAGCTAGCATTTAAGCATGTAATATGTGCCCCTTGATGGCTTAGTGAATAGATGTAGGGCCTGGGGTCAGGAAGACCTAAATTCAATCCAGCCTCAGACACTTACTATCTGTATGAACATGGGCAAGTCACTTAACCACTGTTTGCCTCAATCTGCTGGAGAAAGAAATGCCAAACTCCACCCCTGGATGATTCTCATAAGCCATCTCATTCCTTACTACTCATGAATTACTGAAAGGAGCTGGGTAAAGTTGTACAATCATACTAATTAGAGAGGAGTTGGAGGAGGCAGTGGAGGAGGAGGTGGCTGCAAAGATGACAACCTCGATGACCACCACGATGGGTCTGGGGCAGGAAGAATGAGGTGGACGACAAGGGACAGCTGAACAGCCATGTAAAGGATACAGAGGCCTCTTCCCCTCATCTCTACCGGCCTGCCCTTGGCACCCTCTCCCCTCTGCACCTCACCCCCTTCTTCTCTGACCCCGAGACTCTGCCACCCTAGGCCCAGATGATGATGAAGCTCAAGTAGAAACAGAAACGGACCTACAATGGTGACAGCTAGAAGTGGGACGCATATTTGTTCTTCCACCATGAGAGTGAGGAGGATACGGTTGGTGACCTTTAGTTGTCATACAGACAAATGGATTGCCCGTGGAGGAGCTTGGAGATTGAAGAGGAGCCAGGTATGGCTGCTGTTCGAGAAGTGTGTGAAGAGGCTGGAGTGAAAGGGACATTGGGAAGATTGGTAGGCATTTTTGAGAACCAGGAAAGGAAACACAGAACATAGGTCTATGTGCTTATTGTCACAGAAGTGTTGGAAGACTGGGAGGACTGAGTTAATATTGGAAGGAAAAAGGATTGGTTTACAATCAAAGATGCCATAAAAGTACTGCAGCATCACAAACCAGTGCAGGCCTCATACTTTGAAACTTTGAGGCAAGGCTGCCTGGAAAGCAATGGCACCATGGTTATAGGCACTACATACTCCGTTACCAGTCAGAGCTCAGTGCCAAACATTAGATGGCTCAAGACATCCTCCCAAGAAAAACAGAAATTGTAACATTGACTGATATTGGAATATCTTTCCCTGTCCCCAGTTCTCTTTTCCCCCTCTCTTCACATGCCTTCTCTCTCAAACAAGGCATGGGTAGCAGTCTGAAACAGAGGAAGTGTTCTTTAATAATGTTGCTGTTTGTTATTAAGTGGAGCTTTTTTTTCTTTTTCTAAAAAACCCTTTTTGAGGGGCTAAGGGTGGGATGGGTATGTCTTTTGTAAAATATATTTTGTGCATGATGTATTCTTTTCCTTAGCACCACCTCTAGCCTCTGAAGAGAGAGGGGTAGCTTTCCCCCTGCTTTTCACTCTAAAGAGTTCCTATCTGTTCAATTTGTATTCTGGCTAGACATATTTCTCTTTTTTAAACTAAAAGATACTAATGCAATGTCATCTCTTCCAGGAGTCTCTCCTGTAATGTGCTGTGCAGACCTGCAGGTTGGTCATGTTTGGTGCATGGTGCATTTATATATACATCATATACTGACATATACTATGTAAATAAATTATTTTGTAAGGACAAAAATTATACTAATTAGCTCCACTTTAAATATATCCTATTTAATTTCATATAGGGCCATACTGAAACAAGGTAATACTTTTACTCATCCAAAATTATTTATTTTTTCTTTTCTCCAAATAACTATTACAACTCTTCTCTCCTCAAGTTTTCCATGGCACTCTCTACCCTCACCCACTCAGCTGAAGATTCCTTCATAATCTACAGAGAAAATAAAGACTATTTGCTGTGAACTCCCTCCTCTCATGTAACAATCCCTATTTCATAATTCACAACACCTTGACAATATCTTCAATATATCCTTTACTTCATTCTCTGATAAGAATTAATCTTTTTTCCTTGCAAAGGTCAGTCCTTTTAAACTATCCCTTCCTTTCTTCTCCAGCACATTGTCTCTATTGCCATCACCACTCTCTAGTATTCAGTCTTTTCCTTTCTACTAATGTCTAATCTGCTGCCTAAAAACAGGTCAAATCCTTTCCCATGCTAAAAAAAAGAAATTTTCACTAGATTATGCAATACTTGCTAAGTATTGTCCTCTACTTTCTTGTCTTTTTCAGCCAAACTCCTTGAAAAAAGTATACTTGCTCCCTACAAGCCTCCTCCATGATGAATGGGCAAAAGAGCATGAGAACTAGCAACAATAAAGATAGAAGGAATGTCAGGAAAGAGCAATGCCAGTAATGCACAATGAGGAAGGAATTTTTTTCAAAGAATACATGCATTCAGAAGAGTTCATTTTGGTGTGGCTAGATGGAGCAGTGAATAGAGAACCAGCCCTGGAGTCAGGAGGACCTGAGTTCAAATCTGATCTCAGACACTTAACACTTACTAGCCATGTGACTTTGGGCAAGTTAGTTAACCCCAACTGCCTTCCAAAAAAAACCCAAGAAGAGTTCATTTCATATCACAATAGGATGTCATTGGGAACTGTGAAGAGAACAGTTTCAATAACTAATGAAGTCAGAATGTATTACAGGGTTTAAGAGGAAAAGAAGAGAGGAAATGGAGGAACAGAGTGTAAAGTCAGTAGTATAGGAAAGTTAAGTGACCTATCCAAGCTCAAAGAGTTCGGCTATAGGGCCTGAATTCACATTCTCTGACTTGGAAATTAATGATCTTTAAACTACTCTCAGCTTGCCAATCATTTATGCAATCTCATTAATTGTTATACATTTTTTTAAAGAAAATGTGACTGAAAATTGTGGATCAGAGGATAGAACTGATTTGATCAAGGATTAGAATTGTCTTCTAAGTCCATTGACTACCTAATACTATCTTTTTTTAAAATTTATAAAACAGCTTTATTATATATTTAAAA
Source organism: Pseudocheirus occidentalis (assembly GCA_028646575.1). NCBI lineage: Eukaryota > Metazoa > Chordata > Mammalia > Diprotodontia > Pseudocheiridae > Pseudocheirus > Pseudocheirus occidentalis. The sequence continues at coordinate 1,012 of JAQQSW010017607.1, read as the reverse complement.
TGAATACCAAGCTGTATGTAATAGATTAGAAGTTTTTTTTCTATTCTACTGTGTTATGGAAATACTTGTTTTATTTCTTAAGTTCATAGTAAAAGAAATAAAAATGTTTTAAAATGTTCTGTTAATCTGTCTATTATTATGCTATCAGAAATCATGCTCCAGGTTTATGTCTATTCTGAGAAAAAGAAAGCTTTTTGTTGAGTTGGAGAGCTTCACCACACCAGTTTGCTGATCTTCCAGTCCTTTTGTCTTTTCCTTCATTCAGGAGTACAATCCTTTCTTTGGATAATATCCCTTTGTTGTTTAATTTGGCTCAGCTTTCTGTTTCTTCTCATGCTTCTTGTGTTTGACTGTCAAATTTTCTGTTCAGCTCTGGTTTTTTCAACAAGAGTGCTTGAAAGTCCTCCACTTCATTGAATGACCATATCTTCCCCCGGAACAATATGCTGAATTTTGCTGGGTAGTTGATTCTTGGTTTTAATCCCAGTTCCCTTAATCTTTGAAATATCGTTTTCCAGGCCCTGCGATCCCTCAGTGTAGAAGCTGCCAGATCCTGGGTTATCCTGATACTGCTTCCGCAGTACTCAAATGGTTTTCTCTTGGAGCCCTGTAATATTTTCTCCTTTAACTGGGTATTCTGGAACCTGGCAATAACATTTCTAGGAGTTTTCTTTTGGGGATTTTTTTGAAGAGGTGATCGGTGAATTCTTTCAAGTTCTACTGTGCCCTCTGATTCTAAAACATCAGGGCAATTTTCTTTGAGGATTTCTTGAAGGATGCTTTCCAAGTTCTTTTTTTGGTCATGAGTTTCAGGTAGACCAATAATTTTCAAATTGTCTCTCCTAGATCTATTTTCCAGGTCAGTGGCTTTTTCAAGGAGATATTTCACATTGCTTTCTATTTTTTCATTTCTTTGTAACAGTTTAATAGTATCTTGGTTTCTCATAAAGTCATTAACTTCTACTTGCTCCACTCTAATTCTGAAGGAATTATTCTCTTCAGAATTCTTTTG
>JAQQSW010017606.1:0-11427 GCA_028646575.1 Pseudocheirus occidentalis | reverse complement strand
GGAAAGAAATCATAAGGAGCTTGTCAAATCTGAATTATTTACATGCCAATATGGAAAAACTATAATAGTAACTTATTAAACTTTTCCCAGCATGAGGATAGGTGAAGGGAATACAAATGTATATATATATGTATACTTACACATAGGTCCATATAGGAGGCTACATATGCGTATGAATACATATCTGAGCATGTGTGTATATGTGTATATAGAGCGTATTAGATGAATTGAATGTGAAGAGATGATACTTTAAAAGGTGAAATTCTGAGGTGGGAGAGGACTAGAATGAGAGGAGACAGGGAGAGACAAAATGGGGTTAATCATCCCATAGAGAAGAGGCAAGGGATAACTATTTCAATTTTACTTTCAATTACTCTCATTGAATTTGACTTAGGGAAGAAATGGCATAAACTCTAAACTGGGCATCATACTACACAGGAGAGTAGTGGGCATGGGGATGAGAGGGGGGATGCAAGAGGGGAGAGCAGGGTCTGGGGGAGGGATGCTGCAAGCAGACACTTCAGTAAAGGGACAGGGACAGGGTAGAGAACAGAACAAGGTGCGGGGAGGGATAGGAAGGAGAGACAGATGATCACTATCACAATATGTCCACTATGAAGATGTCCTGTATAATCACACATCCACAGCCTATATTGAACTGAGTGTCCTTCCAGTGGGGGTTGGTGACAAGGGAAGAACGAAAAGAATCTAGAATTTAAAGTTCTGCAATACCTGCAACTAGGAATTAAGATATACAGGGTCTGGGATAGGGAGACCCTCCCTGCCTACCAGAAAGTAAGAGAGCAGAGCAGGGGAGGGGCTTTACAGTGGGATTGCTGTTTTAGGGTTGGGGCAGGGGCAAGAAAGGGAGAAAATTTGTAATTCAAAAATGTAATGAAAATGAATGATGTAAACAAGAAAACAAATAAAAAAAATTAAAAAAAAGACTGAACAGGGGAATGGACCCAAAATGTATCCACCCTAGACCCCGAACACCATCAAAGAAATATCCACCTTGCCCTACCTTGGCCCTGTTTGAAACCAATAAGGCCATAAGGCATTTGAGTCTCAAAGTAGCACATTTCCAAAGGCCAAAGTCATCAAGGGATTCTCCTCAAACCTCAGCTCCTTCTCCTCTTCCCTCTCCCTCTGCTTTTGCCTCTGCCTGTCCCTCTCTTCCTCTATAACTTCCTCCTTCCCTCCCTATCTCTCTCTCTCTTTCTTACACACACACACACACACACACACACACACACACACATACACACACGTTTTGTTAATACTTGTCCTCAAGAAAGGACCTAAAATTACACCCACATTACCTTCACCCCACTTCCTGAAAGCCTCCACTTATTCAAGCCCATTTCCATTCTTTCTCCTTCCTTAAGTACTTACTACCTCCCATGCATTGTACTAAGTGTTATATATTCAAAAATAGACACAGTTCCTGCCCTCAAGTAGTTTACATTGTCATAGTAGCAGGCAACATAAAAGGGAGAGCTAGAGGTAACTGGGGTATAGGGGGTAGGGCTGAGCTGAGACTGGATCTGTAAATGGCTAAAAATTTTTTTCTAATGAATTATTAAAAAAAACTAGGGTCACCCATTCAATAATCTCACTTGAGGGAGAAAGGACGTGCACTCTTATGCTGATCAACGGTTGGTATTTAGTTTCAAGGTCCATAAGACCTAATACTTGCTTTGTCTGGTATGGTTGTTAAATTTGAAATAGGGAATGAAGAACACAACTTAGAAAAGTTTCAGCAGGTTATCCTTTGGTTCTGTGTGTTTAGGGAAAATTTCTGTCTTTGGATGTATGTTTCCAATATCTAACCAGATATCAAATTCCATCCATTCTTTTCTCACTGTATCTCACAACTCTTCCTCTCCATTTTACTGCCATCACTGTAGTCAAATTTCTTATCTCAAACCTTTTACTGACTGCAGTAGCCTCCTAAAGAGTCTCCTTGTTCACCACTCCCCTCATTTCCAGTCTAAACTGTTCATGTTTCTAAATTAGTGATTCAAAAATACTACTCTTGTTATACCCTTTTACTTTCTCTTTACTAAGTTCAATTCAAATCAGCAAAACTTAGTATAATCTTGCTTCCTGTATTTAGCATTTGTCAGACTTGCTAGTGGTTCTGCCTTGATTTTTATCATGTTTCTAATATTTATATTAATTAATAATCAATATAGTTTAATAATTACATCATCAAATAATAATTTAATAATAATATAATTAGTCTAATAATTGCCTTTTGTTCTTATGATCAAGTTTATCAACTTGATCTTATGATCTTGATCTTATGATCAAGTTTATGGTGATGGAGATTAATGTGTTTAGAATAGGCCTTTTATCATTCCTTCCTTCAAATAAAGATTTAAATATCTTTTCACTATGATTTGTATGGTTGTTAAATACAGTGACCCTGCATCATTAGAGTACAGGGGAGGTGTGTGTGTGTGTGTTTGTGTATGTGTGTGTATACACACATATATGTGTGTGAATAAAAATATGTGTCTGGAATTAAACTCCAGACTTGTTTTCTCTTCTGGAGAGAAGACCATTCAATCCCCTCCAGAAACTGGTGGTCTGGGTTAGAATTCTATCCTCAGAGATAGAGATGTATTATCTATTTACTCATTTTCTTCTTATTGTCTGCTGTCTGACCCTTATGATTCAGTGAAGGGATTTTGTGGTATCACAATCATACCTGATTATTGGGAGAAATGACCTATTGAGAGTGGATAGGGAGCCAAGTCTGAAACCAAAGACACTGGGGTTGTCTCTGAAACATGCTTACTGTCAGACCCTAATTATGTCACTTAACGTCTTAGTGTTTCATATCATTCTTTAAAAATATGAGTTGAAGGGCAGGTACTGATGCGAATGGTGAGTAGGACCTGTCTACCTGGAAATTCCCTTTCTGATGAAATTGTAGATCTAATCCCTATCTCTATCTATGGCCTATCCTCCAAATGACAAGAGGGAACCAAACAACAAGCGTGCTTGTCCTTTCACTTAGACATCTCACCAGCATTGTTTTGGTTGTTCACATCAAGTTACTTGGGATTGAAAAAGGACTTGTGATTTTATTAATGTTTTAGACAAATACCAGCTGAGAAAAATTTCCCTACTAATATAATTCAGTAATTCATTTGCAAAAATACAGTCTTAGAGGGGTGGCTAGGTGGCGCAGTGAATAGAGCACCAGCCCTGGAGTCAGGAGTACCTGAGTTCAAATCCAGCCTCAGACACTTAACACAAAAAACTAGCCGTGTGACCTTGGGCAAGTTACTTAACCCCAACTGCCCTCCAAAAAGAAAAAAAAACAGTCTTAGATAAGAGAAACTTGAAAAGTGAGCTACTTTCCCAGTATCACATAGTCGGTAAGAGGTGGGATTTGAACCTAGGTTTTCCTGCTCAAGGATCACCTCTATCCATTGTATGAACTTTCTCTCTTTAAGGGATGGGGAACCTGTGGGTTGATCCAACAGATAATTTGGATTTGGATTTCAGCAAGATTTTAATTCAGCAAAGGGCCACACTTGAGGACCTAAAGGGCCACATGTGGTCTTCAGACCTGCCTCAGACTCTGAATTTTGCCCCAAACTAACTAGTGCATACACCTCCAAGGAATCAAGGTAGCTATTTTGCTCTCAAAGTCAGTTTGATTACACAATTGATTACACAATATTTAATTGTTTATTGATTATACCATTGATTGCACAATTCAAAATTGTGAATACACAATCATGATTACACAATCTCTTTTTTTTACTAGGACTAAAGAAAATGAAAAATGAAGAGAAATTACCCTTTTTTTCCTGCCTAATAATGACATGATCCAGACTATCCTTTTTCCAGGAAGATTTCACACAATATACCTCTTCTTTGATGCTGCTCTCCACACTTAAAAGGCTTTCATTTGCAAAGCTTTGTACGCTCAAAATATTTTGGAAGGAAGTAATCATTCTTCAATTAAAAAGTACATCATAATTTTACTGTGTCTTTTATTTCTATGATACATTCATATTATATATATATATCATTAGAGCACAGGAGTATATATATATGTGTGTGTGTGTGTGTGTGTGTGTGTGTGTGCGCACACACACACACACACACACCTCTCACATACTCTAATGATGCAGGGTCACTGTATTTAACAACCATACAAATCATAGTGAAAAGATATTTAAATCTTTATTTGAAGGAAGGAATGATAAAAGGCCTATTCTGAACACATTAATCTCCATCATCATATGCAAACATGCTGCCAATAAGCCACAAGTGTATACCACATGAACAAGTTAAGAAATGCTTTTGTAGGGTATGGAATGAACATTGACTCGGAGCAATACGCCTATCTATAAATCCCTTTAACATCTGTGATTAATATATGTGATATCACCACACACACACACACACACACACACACACACACACACAAACACTGAAGTTTTCTGATATTCCTTTACTTTTACCCATCTAGAGCAAGGTATTTTCCCACAACATAAAAGATCTGATTTTCCAACATTTTTGGTTGAGCTAACTTTCCACCTTAACCTTAACATTTGTTAGTAACATATTTCAGAGACTGGTTGACATTTGACACTGTTCATCTTATATACCCATAAAAATATTTATATTCTCAATAGCATTCATGAAATTCAGTCACCAATGTGAATGAACATAAGAATTGGTTAAGATTTATTTTAAACAAAACAAAATTATATAAAATCAGTATATGCCTCTACCATACTGTTTGTGTTAAACCTGAGAATGTTGATGGGGAAACCTATTTCTGTTTAACTGACCAATAAACTAAAGAAATGTGCAATGATTTTTTAGCTGTTTAGTAATAGTATAGCAGAAAAATGTCACTCTTTTGGAACTCACATCTATCAGACAAAATGATTGAATCTACATCAGTTATTCAATGGAATAAAATCAAGTCATCTTAATAGAACATAGTGGATCAATGTTTCCAGCTTTGAAAATGAACATCTTGGCTTTCCCCTGGCATTTATATGGGAGCAAGAGATCATTATTCTGTGACAATGTTTCATTCCATTGACATTTCTAAACAGTTCTGCCCTCTATGTACCTGTGTATTTGAAAGTAATCAATAAAACTCCCACATGCATATATACATGAAAATACATATAGGTTTGGGGAATGAGGTTCTACCATCTGTTAGGATAAAAGTGTGTTTCTGACAGGTGCTGAGTCTATTTCTTATAGGGTTACTTCCTATTTGCAACTCCCAACCAATGAGAGACACATTATTCTTTCTGAGAGACCAATACTTCATGAATACATAAATTCTAATCTGTATTCACTAAACAAATGAGAAAATTAATACAAATTTCAATTGTTAAACTTGTAACAGGAAACCCTCTTTGACTCTCAAATAATTTGTGGCTTAAAGATATATATATATTTTAATGTTTTGTGGAGTTTCTGGGATTAGATTTTTAAATTTGATTTTGCATTAATAAACACTTTGTTTAGTTCAGAATGAACTTCTACAAATTATTTTTCATTCTTTCATTGTTGTATTTAAATAGAAATTTCAGATATTCTCCCTTTCCTCCTTCCTCTCAATTTCTAGGTCATTGTCCACCTCACTGTATATAACAGTGATATGTATCTTACTAAACCTATTCTATCAGACTGGAATTTGGGGGAATAAAGTTTTAGAGAAAAATACCTGACATCATTGAAGAACAATTCCCAGTCCACTATTCTTAAATCAGAGGAAGAATCACAGTTCCCAAGAACTGGATAAAGAGAACATTAATGATTGTGTCAACAGAAAGTCAGAAAGAAGGAGGGATTTAGAAAGGAAGATAGTGAATGTAACCTTCTTGTGGGCAAGGACTTATTTGTGAGGGCCTTCTGAAAAAAGGAAATATAATAAGAACTTTATTACTCCTCTTGACTTAGACTTTTTTGCCTCAAGTGTATGGCAAGAATTTTGGATTTGGAGACAAAAGACCTTGGTTTACGTACTGACTGCCATTTATAAGTTATTTGATTTGGGTGAAATCATTTAATCTACCCTGGTCTTTCTGTACATATGAAAAATGATGGAACAGACTCATAGATCTCTGAAGTCTCTTCCAGTTCTGACATTCTGTGACTCTCACTGTGACTTATTTTACAGACCCACCAGTACCAGTATAATTGCTTGTTGAGGAAACAACCAGTGTAAGAGGAGCTGAATTGGAACAAATTCTATACCTGTATTGCTTTCCCTCCTCATCTTTCCCTGAGTTCTTTCAAGTTCCAGTTAAAATCTTACTTTCTACAGGAAGCCTTCCTTTTTCCTTGGAATTCTTGGTCCTTCCTCTGTTGAGTATTTTCAATTATCCTGTGTATATCTTTTTGGGCATATAATTATTTACATATTGTCTCCCTCAATTAGACTGTGAATGCCTTGAAAACAAGAATCAGTTTGGTCTTTCTTTATATCCCTAGTGCTTAGCAGAATTCCTAACACATAGTAGGCTCTTAATAAATGTTTATTAACTGACATTTGAACTTTTTCAAAACACAGATTCAACTGGAAACAAAGGATTGGAATCTTGAGAAACAACATTTACACATGGAATTTAGAAATGGGGGTGGGGAGAAGTTCTTTTAAAGCAAAAGGCCAGATTTAAATGAGTCTGTTAAAAAAAAAAATTAAACTGCAACTTTTCACCAAAAGAGTCCTTATTTGTTCCCAGGTTCTCCATAAGCCATAGAGCCCATAGATGTAGCAATTTCTGTTAGTGACAAACCCTCTGAACACAAAGGATAGATGTGAGTAAGCAGAGATAGGCTAGATTCTCAGGCTTCTGCTCTTCTTTCTTATATTCAAAGACCATTTTCATGATAATGTTGCAAATAGAACATGCCAGGCAGTTATAGCAATGCAAGCATAGGGCCAGTTTTATTTGCAAGAAAGAAGGAACAGTTTGTACAACCAAACCTTGCTGCCCCTTTATGAAGAAAATTCAGGAACAGTATTAATATCTGTTTAATTGGCTAGATTGAATCAGGTTTTATTATGTGCGATTTCTGGCTGCAGGGGACATAGCCAGACCTGGTTAAGAAGAAACTCAATTAGGTAGATGTTTTCTGTAACTAATTTCCTTTTACTATTTCCTTTTATTATTTGAAATACTAGTAAAGTCTTGACCATGCAGTGCTTGGGTGCTTTGTGTATGCCTATGGTGATACATTTGGAATTAAGTAGAATTAGATTGAAATTTCACATCAGACGTGTTTTTTTTTTCCTGTGTGACCTTGGACAAATCACTTAACTTCTACCTTCAGTTTCCTTCTATTTAAAGGAGGGAAAAAAAGGAAAACCATAGCACTGCCTTCTCTCACAAGATTGATGTCAGGTTCAAATGAGATAACATGTATGGTATTTTGCAAATCTCCAAGTGCAACAGAAGTGCGAGATACTATTACTATTTTTATTATTATTACTTAGAAAAATAGATTGCTTTCCTACGAGGAGAAATATCCTATTAAACCACCTCTCTGTAGATTTCCTATATGACCTTTAATGCTAACCACTGTTTATTATAGGCATAGGTTTTTTTTGGACAATCTTAAAATAGACTGAAAACTCCCCACTCAGCATGATCCCAGCCCTGATCCACTATTTCTTCTTTAACACGGGGAACAAACCTATAGCTCTACCAGGGTTCACATTCACGTTTATCCTATAAATGTGCATTAGCAATAATTACACTAACAAGAATTCATTTTTATATAAAACTTGAAGGTTTGGTTTTGTCACAGTAGTCTTATGCATAATTCACTGCACTCTATCTTCTATGGGGGATAGGAAGGTCCTTACAGGATCAGTTGGGGAGAAGATATGAAATAAAGAAAGAGAAAATATTGGAGAAAGAACATTTTTCAGAGTTGGATGTATCACAGTGTCATAGAATAATAGATTTAGAGCAAAAAGGTGCTTCAAAGGGCATCTTTCACAAACCCTTCATTTTGCAGAACAGGAAACTGAGACCCAGGCATATCAAATAACCTGCCTGAAGTCAAATGCACAAGTGCCAGAGACACAATTTGAACCCAACTCTTCTTGAACATTGATTCAGTTCCTGCAGAGTTCCAAGGTGAAACAAAAACAAAATGATAACTTTGTTGTATATTTTGAAAGAATAGCAAGCTGTATACATAGTAGATCTGTAGTTCCATGTGCAATCATCTTTTTTATTACACATGTTAGAGAAATGCTTGTTTTATTCCATAAATTTTTTAAATGTTAAAAATATATATGAGACAGAATGATAAAGATTGGATTGTGAGTGTTAAGGGAATTCATATTAAGATCATAGAATCTGATAGTTGGCATATGAGTAAGTAGTGATCAAATCCAGGATATATAGGGGTGAAGAACATGGCAGCCTTGAGGCCACATGTAGCCTCATCCCTATATCGCAACTGACAAGTGGACATGCAACTTCTTTAAGACCTCCAGTGAAGGGAAGATCAAGAGGGCCACAGCACATAACTAATCAGAGAAAGCTTCCTGGGGGAAGAGATCTGTTATGCTAATAATAAATGTCCTGGTGTTCAGCCTGCTAGGTCTTTCTTTCATATATGATTTTTTGGGGGTGAGGAAAGTTTCTGTGCAGAGCATGGGTGTGCATAGTGATGACTAGCACTTGCAGAGTACTTTAAGGTTTGCCAAGTCCTTTTCAGACATTATCTCATTTTATCATTTCAACAACCAAGGCAAGTAGGTTCTATTATTATCCACATTTTCCAGAATAGGAAACTGAGGCAGACAAGGTTAAGTGACTTTCCCACCCACAGTCACAAAGCCAATAAGTGTTTGAGGCTAGATTCAAACTCAGGTCTAACTCTAGTTACAGAAGTTTATCCACCACTGCTGCTTAAGTGTGCTTATGGAGATGAGAATTTAAGCTCATTTGTGCAAAGTGTATTTCAATGGAGACAATGCCTCTTGGGGGCTTTTGTACGGCTCAGAGATGTACTTGGGACTAAGAGTAGCAAAGGAATTCTGTCAATAAATATTAAACATGAACCATGTGTCAGGCACTGTGTTAATTACTGGGATACAAAGAAAAACATAAATGGTTCCTGCTCTCAAGGAGTCTGATGGTGGAGACAACACACAAGCAGTTATGCACAAGTAAGCTATATACAGGATAATTTGGAAATAAGCAAAAGAAGAAGTCACTAGAATGAGTGGGATAAGGGAAATGTGGAATTTCAGCTAGGACTTCAAGGATGGGAAGGAACCAAGGAAGAAGAAATGAGGAGAAGCAACATTCTATGCCTGAGGAAATCCAGAGAAAATGCCAGGAACCAAGAGATGGAGAATCTTGTTCAAGGATTATCAAGGAGACCAGCATCATTGGATGTCAGAGTATGTGGTGGGTAAGTAAAGTGTTACAAGATTGAAAAGATGTGGTGTGCAGGGACCAGGGATATGGGGGACAAAGTGGAGTGGAAAGTTATGAAAGTCTTTGAATACCAAATGGAAGATTTTATTTTGGAGGAGAGAGGGAACCATTGAGGTTATTGAGGTGGTGTGGGGGGGGGGGGATGGTCAGACCTGTAACTGTTGGCAAATCACTTTGGCAGCTGAATGGAAGATAGCTTGGAGTGGTGAAAGATTTGTGGCAGGAATACCAACCAGTAAGCAATTTCAACAGGACAGACATGAGGTGATAGGGACGTGTACCAGAGTGGTAGTAGTGTCAGAGGAGAGAAGGAAGGATATAGGAGAGAGGTTATAAAGGCGTTAGAGGTCAAAGCACAGATAAAGAAGAGTGTCTGAGGTTGCCAGGCAGAGGAAGAGATAGAATGATAACAGACTGCAATCAGATAAGGGAATTTCAGAGTTCAGGAACATACAGCTGATGCAGTTAGGGGTGATGACAAGATGAAAGGCATTTTTCTTTTCTTATACTTACCTAACCTAGAAGGGTAGAATTAGACTCTATACCTTTTGCCATATTATGACAGCCTAATAAAATCATTTCGTGGAATGCTATCTGGAAATTTTAGATTAGTTTATGAATTCAGATATAAAAACTGACCTTCTAGTCAAGGAATTATAGTGTCCTTAGCAGAACAGTCAGAGATATGGGGGAAAGGAAGGTTGAGAAAGAGGTGTCAATATTCTTATAAATGTGTATGTTATCACACTACCCCCAACCCCCTGAAAATGTAAACTCCTTATAGGGATGAAGTGTTTTGCTTTCATCAGTTTCCCAGACTTAGCATTTTTACCTGGTAAGTAGTAGATGCTTAATAAATTCTAGCTAACTGAATGATTTCTGAAAACATCTTAGAAGGAAGACAAGTGTTCTGGAGGATGACGGATGGTTGTAATATTTTTTAATGTTAAATATAGTCTTGAACCATTGTTTTAATCTTTCAGTTGCTGCCTCCCATTTCTTCATTTGTCTTATTTCCTTGTTTAAATGATAAGCTCTTGAAAGGAAGGACACGTCTTGTTTCTCTTTGTATGTCTCCATAGAGCTTAAAAAGAATACCTATGACATTTCTTGTTTGAATACATATTTAAGATATAACCAGATTCCTCCCCTGAGAAATGTGTCCTGGCAGGGCCAGAAAGTCAGTGAGTTTTCACATGTGGGCACTGAGAAAGATGTTTCATAGTCATAATGCAGAGGGTACCTACAAAGAAGGTTAGGGTTGCCTGAGACCCCAAAACACCAACATGCCGGGTCCTACCGAAAGAATTCGACTCAAGTCTTCTCAGCCAAAGAAAGTAAAGTTTATTAATAGTTCACCGTATGGGGTAGACTCTCAAGGAGCCAGTCTATGCTAGGTCATTCTACCATGCTCTCACACCACATGGAGGAAAGACGGTATTCTATACACAGAAAGGTTGTGGGAGGAATCTAGGGGTGGTCTAGAGGAGGAGTTTGGGGAGGGTCTTCAAGAAGAGTCAGATGAGGTCAGACTCCAGTAATTAAGTGACTCCAATGATTAAGGGTGTTGCTGGAGGTTACCAGGAGACCATAGACAACAGTGGGCCAGGCCAGTTCAAGGGTAGGAACAGGAGCATCAAGGGTGGGAAACTATTGGATCCAAGGAGGGATAAAGACTTGGGCAGAGCCACAACTTAAGGCCCATGACCTCAGGCAAATACTTTCCCTTGGGAAGATTCAAAGACAGCTCAAGGGGGGTCCCAGAGCCTGTACCTCAAAGATTCAAGGAGAGCTCAAGGGGGGTCCCAGAGCCTGCACCTCAAAGATTCAAAGACAGCTCAAGGGGGGTCCCAGAGCCTGTACCTCAAAGATTCAAGGAGAGCTCAAGGGGGGGTCCCAGAGCCTGTACCTTAAAGATTCAAGGAGAGCTCAAGGGGGGTCCCAGAGCCTGTACCTCAAAGATTCA
>JAQQSW010017605.1:0-11427 GCA_028646575.1 Pseudocheirus occidentalis | reverse complement strand
GTCACAGATACATCATATGTGTGATGACCAACCCTGATAAACTGGACTCCTCTCAGCAATGCACAGTTAAAAGACAGCTCTACAAGGCTCAGAATGGAAGGAGATATCTACACTCAGAGAAAGATCTAGAAAGACCAGAGTTTAAATGGAGACTGAAGTAACACATGCTATTGTTATTTTCAGTGTTTGGTTTTGTTTCTTTTTTTTCCCCCATTATTCACTCCATTGGTTACAATGCTTCTACACAACCAGATTATTGTACAATGTGAAAGTGTTTGCAGATTCCATACATGATTGTACACCATCATGGGGGGGGAGGGGAGAAGGGAGGAGAGAAAATCTGAAACTCAAGTGATTCTATAACTGAATCTTGTAAACTAAAAGTAAATAAACAAGTTAAAAAAAGAAAGCATTAATGTACCTGTTTTCCCACAGCATCTGTCAGTTTCCCTTTTTGTCAATTTTGCCAATCTGATGGATATGAAGTGGAACCTCAGGGTTACTTTAAGTTGCATTTCTTTAATTATTAGTGATTTGGAGTCTTTTTCACATGGCTACTGATAGCTTGGATTTTTTTCATCTGAAAACTGTCCATTCATGTCCTTTGACCATTGGGACTACATCTTATTCCTATCATTTGAATCACTTCCCTATATTTCTTGGAAATGAGACTGTAATTAAAGAACAAAAACTTGTTCCAGAGATTATTTTTCACTTACTTCCCTTCTAATTTTAGCTTCATTAGTTTGGTTTGTGCAAAAATATGTAAATTTTATAAAATCAGAATTGTTTATTTTATCTCCTGTGACCTTCTCTATCTTTGTTTGGTCCTGAACTCTTCCCCTGTCCATAGATTATGAAAGGTATTTATTTTCTTGCTCCTCTAATTTGCTTGATGTGACCCTATAAGTCTAAGCCGTGCACCTGTTTGTAGTTTATCATGGTATAGGATGTGAAATTGTTCTATACCTAGTATCTTTCAAATGCTTTCCAGTTTTCCCAGTATTTTTTGTTAGGCTACTGTGTTCTATAGCTTCTGTATATTGTATACCCATCATTCTTACTAATGGATCTATTTCTTTTTTTAAAAATATTTTATTTTTTATTCTCAATTACATGCAAGAACAATTTTAACATTCATTTTTTAAAAATTTGAGTTCCAAATTTTCTCCTTCCATCACTCCCTTCAGTCCCCTTGCTGAGACACTAAACAATTTTATGTTATACATGTGCAAACATGCAAGACATTTCCATATTAGTCATGTTGTAAAAGAAAACACAGGCCAAGAAAAAAACATAAAAAATAAAGTGAAGAATAGTATGCTTTGATCTGCATTCAGACTACATCAGTTTTTTCTGTGAAGGTGAATAGCATTTTTCATCGTTAGTCCTTTGGTCTTGAATAACTATATTTCTGAGAATAGCTGAGCCATTCACAATTGATCATAGTATAATGTTGCTGTTAGGTTATACAGTGTTCTCCTGGTTCTGCTCACTTCATTTTGCAACAGTTCATGAAAGTCTTTCCAGGTTTTTCTGAAATCATCATGCTTGTCATTTCTTATAGCACTTTTACCATGTATACCACAACTTGTTCAGCCATTCCTCAGTGGAAGAAATTTCTATTTCTTAGCTACCACAAAAAGAGATGCTATAAATATTTTTTATACAAATAGGTCCACATCCTATCCCGCCCCTGCCCCCCAACACACACTTTTGAAAATTTTTTTAGATACAGACATAATAATGATACTGCTAGAATAAAAGGTACGCCCAGTTTTATAGAAAACCTGCCTATTTTTTAAAAATCAGCATCAAATCCCTTTCCATTCTTTCTTCAAAATCATTTGAACCATTAGTGTTCTTTTAGTCATACATTTTCTTCCTAAACATAATTTCTAGATTTTGCTTTTAAAGTAAAGGTTTTCAATGACATTGCAACTTTTCCCTCTTCAGATTTTAGCACCCTCTTGATTTCAGCTTGCTTTTTGTCTAATCTGTTTAGTGATGTTGTTAACATTAAATCCTATGATTATCTTACATTGTTCTGCAATATGTTTCTTTGTGATTTGAAACCGATAAAAATTCGTAGGAAGCCCTTGCCTACAACTGGCAGTATCTTCTTCTATTCCTGTTATGTTACAATACTGACACACAATGAAAGCATCCATATATTTTGCCCATTTCATGTACACTTGTGATTTGCCCATTGTTGTGGTTTCCATTTAGGCAAAGTATTGCTGTTTCTCATTTGTTCTCATTCTCATTCTCCTCCAACTCAAGGGGGTCATCATACATTTCACATCTCATTTTCTAATGTCTAGTCCACATTCCTCCATCTTTTCCACAAGAACAACATGTGGTATTTTATTAAATCGCTGGATAAAATCTATTTTAAATTATAACGACAACATTACCCTCATCCACCAGTTTAGCAGTCCCATGGGAAAAAGCAAAACAAAACGAAGGTGAATATGGAATGACTCATGCTTTATGAAGTCCTCCTGCTTCTTTAGATTTACCTCTTCCTTTACAAAATGTTTCCTAACCATGTCTTTAATAACATATTATAGAAATTTTGCAGGAACTCTTCTATAGTTTTACGATTCTATTTTTCTCCTCACATTTTTGTGAAAATCAGGACAATGTTTGTCCTCTTATCTTCTGGTATTTCTGTAATTCTCTGTGATTTCTCAGATCATAGTAGCTCAGTATTCATATCTGTCAATTTTGTAACTAATCAGGCGTGTGCTTGATGTGGTCCTGGTCACTCAGAATCTGTTGCTGTTCAGCCATTTCAGTCATGTCCAACTCTTTGTGACCCCATTTGGAGTTTTCATGGCAAAGATTCTGGAGTGGTTTGCCATTTTCTTTTCCAGCTCATTTTACAGATGAGCAAATTGAGGTAAATAGGATTAAGTGACTTGCCTGGGTTCACATAATTAGTAAGTGTCAGGAAGATGAGTCTTCCTGACTCCAGGCCCAGGGCTCCATGTACTGCATCACCTAGACACCCCTCACACTTGTTGGGCGCTGCTAAAAGCTTGTTTAGCACTTCCTTACGTATATATCAGCTCTATTTTAACCATTTAATGTCCTTTCCAGTAAAAAAGATCATCTCTCTGTCAGAGAATCTTATCAGTCATTGCTGTCTTATTCACCCATGAACACAAGTCCTCTTCTTTTTATTAAAAAATCCATTCTTTTTCTCAATATGGCTTTTTAAAAATCCTCAAATCTTTTAAAATTTTAATTTAATTTAATTTGTCCTTAGCTTTCTTCAGTAGCCTAATCTCCTGGACTTTAGCACTCCTGACACTACTGTACTTGGCCACATTTTGTATTTATCCTCAGTTACCTAACCTTGCTTCCATTTTCTGAAATACGTCTTTTGAAAACCTCCCCTGGTGGGTGAGTTCCTTTAGCATCCACACTGGTTTCTCCAGGAAACTCCCAATCTGCCTTCTTATCAGAATTCCTTTTCTATGTCTTTAGAATTTCATTCTTGGGAGTTTCCTCTCCTTCTTGGGTTGACTTTTCCATGTGAATTTTATTCTTACAGGATCCAACTTATCTTTCCTCTGAACCCTTTGAAATCTGCTCTCCCAAAATCTCAGATACATGTAATAATATGTCTGGCTTTCCTTTCCTTAAAAAAAATGTATAGAGGATAGCCTTTCTTCCACACCACAAAAAATGCAAAAGAGCAAATCATATCATTTTCATCTCAGTGACTATTTCCTCCTATTTCACAGATATAGGTGAAATATTTACATACTAACATAGTTACTCACATAAGGAACTCAGGGCTGGCATCAGGAGGACTCTTCTGCATTCCAGTCAATCCTTAGCTCTCCAATGGTGTTCTGAACTGTCCCTCAAAGACTCATAGGGCCACCTGTGCTTTGGACTCCATGTTGAAAGTAAACACACTTTGGGATGCTAGATAGGAAGTGACCCACACTATCTAAAGGAGTCATGGTTATATTAGTAGGTGGTTGTGAGGGGGAAGTGGACAAGGTTCATAGCTCTTGTTTCCTACTTACAGCTTTAGCTTTACTGTCCCTATGGCTATAGGTCCAACATGGGCAGTGATCTTCATATAGGAGGACTTTTTAAAAAGCTGATTTATTTATTTACTTTTAGTTTACAATATTCAGTTCCACAGTCCCTTGAGTTTCAAATTTTCTCCCCTCCCGCTTTCCCACCCCGCCCCCATGGTGGCATGCAGTCAAGTATAGGATCTGGAAATACTTTCACATTGGACATTAGTCTGGTTGTATAGAAGGGTTGTAACCAATGGAATGAACAATGGGAAAAAAGAAAGAAAATCAAACTTGGAAAAGAATGCTAGCATGTAGATTGCTTCAGTCTCCATTTAAACTCTATTCTTTCTAGATCTTTCTGAATGTAGGTATCTCCTTCCATCCCGATACATGTAGAGTTGTCTTATAACTGTGTGTTGCTAAGAAGAGTCCAATTTTTCAAAGTTGGTCATCACACATACTATTTGTCTGTGATTGTATACAAATTTTTCCTGGTTCTGCTCTTCTCATTTAGCATCAATTTGTATAAGCCTCTCCGGGTGATTATGAAGACCTTCTCCTCCCCATTTCTTGTAGCACAATAGTAGTCCATTTCATTCATATACCACAACTTGTTTAGCCATTCCCCAGTTGATGGGCATCCCCTTAATTTCCAGTTTTTTGCCACCACAAAAAGAGCTGCAACAAATATTTTTGTACATATGGGTCTTCCTCAACTTTCTTTTTGAGGAGCTCACATTCTTTTTTTGATTTTAATTAATTTATTTTTAGCTTTCAATATTCATTTCCACAAAATTTTGTAATTTTTTTCTCCCTGTCTTTCCCCTACCCCACCCCAAAATAGCAAGCCTACTGAATACCCCTTCCCTCAATCTGTTCTCTCTTATATCCTCCCCCATCACTCCACCTCTAACTTTCTAGTAGGGCAAGATGGATTTCTATATTCCTGTGCCTGTATATCTTATTTCCAAGTTGCATGTAAAAGACAATTTTTTTAACATTTGTTTTTAAAACTTTGAGTTCCAGATTTTTTCCCTTCTTCCCTTCTCACCCACCCCCGCTGGGAAGACAAGCAATTCAATACAGGTTATACATGCGTAGTTATCCAAATCATTTCCAAAATTGTTATAATGTGAAAAACTAACTATATTTCCCTCCATCCTATCCTGCCCCCCTACTTATTCTATTTCTACTTTGACCCTGTCCCTTTTAAAAAATGTTTACTTCTAACTACCCTCTCCCCCAATCCGCCCTCCCTTCTATCATCCCCTCTCTTACCCCTATCTCCCCTATTTTCCTGTAGGGTAAGATACCCAATTGAGTGTGTATGTTATTCTCTCCTTAAGCCAAAATCAATGAGAGTAAGTTTGCCCCATTCCCTTTCACCTTCCTGCTCTTCCCCTCCACTGTAACAGTTTTCTCTTACCTCTTTTATGTGAGATATTTTACCCTATTCTATCTTTCCCTTTCTCCTTCTCCCAATGAATCCCTCTCTCATCTCTTAATTTTATTTTTTAGATATCCTCTCTTCATATTCAACTCATTCTGTGCCCTCTGCCTATGTATACATGAACATATATATGCCCACATTCACATATGTATTTATATACACATATATCCTCCTATACATACATATATATGTATGTATGCCTATATACATATATATTCCCTTCAACTATCCTCATACTGAAAAAAGTCTTATGAGTCACAATTGTCATTTTTCCATGTAGGAATGTTAACAGTTTGACTTTAATAAGTTCCTTATGATTTATTTTTCCTGTTTACCTTTTCATGCTTCTCTTACTTCTTGTATTTGAAAGTCAAATTTTCTGTTTAGTTCTATTTTTTTTTATCAAGAATGCTTGAAAATCCTCTATTTCATTGAATGACCATATTTTTCCCTGAAGCATTATACTCAGTTCTGCTGGGTAGGTGATTCTTGGTTTTAGTCCTAGCTCCTTTGACCTCCAGAATATATCCCTTAATGTAGAAGCTGCTAGGTCTTGTGTTATCCTGATTGTGTTTCCACAATACTCAAATTGTTTCTTCCTGACTGCTTGTAGTATTTTCTCCTTGACCTGGGAATGCTGGAATTTGGCTCTAATATTCCTAGAAGTTTTCTTTTTGGGATCTTTTTCATGAGGTTATCAGTGAATTCTTTCAATTTCTATTTTGTCCTCTGGTTCTAAACTATCAGGGCAATTTTGCTTGATAATTTCTTGAAAGATGGTGTCTAGGTTCTTTTTTTGATCATGGCTTTCAGGCAATCCAATAATTTTTAAATTATCTCTCCTGGTTCTATTTTCCAGGGCAGTGGTTTTTCCAAGGAGATATTTCATATTGCCTTCTATTTTTTAAATTTGTTTGGATCTGTTTTATAGTATATTGATTACTTGTAAAGTCATTAGCTTCCAATTGCTCCAATCTAATTTTGAAGGAATTATTCTCTTCAGTGAATTTTTGAAATTCCTTTTCCATCTGGCAAATTTAGCTTTTTAAGGCATTCTTCTCCTCATTAACTTTTTGGGCCTCTTTTGCCATTTGAGTTTGTCTATTTTTTTAAGGCGTTATTTTCTTCATTGTATTTTTGGGTCTTCTTTAGCAGGCTGTTTACTCACTTTTCATGATTTTCTTGCATCATTCTCATTTCTCTTCCCAATTTTTCCTCCTCTTCTCTTACTTGATTTTCAAAATTCTTCTTGTGCTCCTCCATGGCTTATAACCAATTTGCATTTTTCTTGGAGGCTTTTGATGCAGAAGTTGTGACTTTTCTGTATTCCTCCTGCTCCATGCCTTGAACCATTTTGTCCTTAAAAAGGATTCTATCATCTGTTTGTGCTTCCTGTGCTTGCTCATATTGTCAGCTAATTACTTGACCATGAGCTCTTTGCCATGGTAAAACTCTGCTTCCAGAATGGAGAGAACTTTGTCCCAAATCACTGGGGTTTTCACAGCTGCTGGGGCTATTAGGAAGGCACCATCTCTACAGCCCCCACAGGCTCTGGCTCACTGGTCACACACCCCAGGACCACCACCCAAGACCATGATCCAGATCCAAGCAGGTTAAAGCAAGAGTGATTACCCTCTGAATGGTTACTTGGTCCCCTTACAATCAGCAGGCCAGGAGCTCCTGAGGCAGCCATGTGGCACAGCCACCGTACCTCCACCTGCTTCTCACTCTGGAGGGGAGCAGCCGGACTGCACTCTTCTGTCTCTTCTCCTGTTCCAACAAAGTTCTACACTGACCTTTTACTTTGTCTTTGGTGTTTATTAGTTGAAAAATCTGGAAGCCACCACAGCTGCTGGTTATTCACTCTCCTGAAGTCTGCTCTGGCCACTGCTGGTTGGGGTCTCTCTGGGGATGGAGCTGTGCAGCTCCTGTGGGACTGTGTTCAGCTCCCACCACACTGTGATAGACCTTTCCTGTTGGCCAGCCACCTGTCTTCAGCGAGAGATTTGTTTCTCTCTGTCACTTTGTGGGTTCTGTAGCTTTAAAATTCATTTAGAGTCATGTTTTTATAGATATTGCAATTGTTTGGGGCCAGAGCTCATGCCAAGTTTGTGCTTCTACTCCGCCATCTTGGCTCCATCCCTGAGGAGGACTTTTAATCATGAACTCCCCTTCTCTTTTATAAAAGGTCTGGTCCAAGAATGCCTAAACTTGTATTTGCTCATGATACAACCATCAAGACTGGCCCTACACAGCAAATCAAAATTCACTTTCTACAGCTGAGATTGGGATTCAAGAACATTGTCCATAAAATCCTCTCTACAGCCATGTGGTCAAGCATATGTTTGTTTCTTCCATGCACTTCTTTAAGAACTTTTATCATTTCTCCAGATGCTGCTACATCTTTTTTTTTTTGCTTTTTGGAGGGCAATTGGGGTTAAGTGACTTGCCCAGGGTCACATGGCTAGTTTTTGGTGTTAAGTGTCTGAGGCCGGATTTGAACTCAGGTACTCCTGACTTCAGGGCCGGTGCTCTATTCACTGCACCACCTAGCTGCCCCCCAGATGCTGCTACATCTTGAACTGAGAAAGTCCATTCTCAGAAACTATTATGTAAGTCCCAGCATGCTGTGGGAAAAGACGAATAACGTTAGTGTGCTTCTACCCTTAAGTTAGGAGCAGCTAGGTGGCACAGTGGATAGAGTACTGGGCCTGGAGTCAGGAAGACCTGAGTTCAAATTCAGCCTCATATACTTAGAAGCTGTGTGACCCTGGGCAAGTCACTTAACCCTGTTTGCCTTGCTTTCCTCATTTGTAAAGTGAGCTGGAGAAGGAAATAGCAAACCACTCTAGTATCTCTGCCAAGACAACCCCAAATGAGGTCATGAAGAGTTGTGCATGACTGAAAAGTGGCTGATGAACAACAACACCTCTAAGTTAGCTATTATTGGTTTCTGGGTGAAGAAGACTGCACATGCACAGGTTTTCCACCACCCCCTTACTCCCCACCCTCCTCCAGAACACACATCCTCTATGCTAAACTCTGGACAAGAAAAAGGTTTAAAAAGGGAAGACAGGAAAGATTTCTTTTTCTTCTCCATTATAAGCTCTAGGAGGGAGTGGTTCCTTCCCACTAAAGCTCCCACCATTTTTATCCCACCATTTTTATTCCTCCTAGTTGGTGAGAATCAAATCTAGAATAGAATTTCCAATGGTTGCTTCCTCTATATCTTAAATTTTTAATATTATTTTAATTAATTTAATTATAAATTATATAATTAATAATACATTTAATTAATTAATATTTTTAAATATTTTAAAGGATGAAGTTATTATTAAGGAAAGAAAGGAATTCAGTAGATCTTTTTTTGGGCAGAGACAGAGCTCCAGCAGATGTCCCTGTAATTGAAGACCACCCGAAGTACAAATCAGACCTGCAATCTGTTTTCCAAACTTCCTATATATGTCCATTTTCTGTGCAGGCAGTCTGTAGTTTATTCCAATGACAAAATACTTCTGAGTCTCTTTCCTTTGATTTTTACCCCATTATTCTACCAAACATAACCCTTTTGCTTCTCATGTAGCTTCTCTGCTCTGATTCTCATAGAGCCAGGCAGGCTATACCTACATTCTCCCCAAAATTCTGAGGCATTTGGAGGATTTCTATTTTGTCTACAATTATCTCAACCTCCCCAACAGTTTCTGTGTTACCTTTGACTATAAGCAGCTAGGTGACACAATGGGCCTGGAATTAGGAAGATCTGAGTTCAAATCTTGCCTCAGATCCTTCCTAGCTGTGTGACACTGGGTAAGTCACTTAAATTCTGTTTGCCTCAGTTTCCACATCTATAAAGTGGGGATGATAATAGCATATACCTGGCAGGGTTGTTGGGAGAATCAGATGAGATGATAATTGTAAAACACTTAGCATGGTACCTGGGTACTTAGTAAGCATTATATGAATGTTAGTCATTATTAATTATTAGGAATCACTGACCCGTGCCCTGGTTCTATTTAACCACTTGCCATTAATTAACTTTTTACAAAGGGATAGTTATATCAAAACAACTGTGACAAATGCATAAACATGTCCCCCTCCATCCTAGGGGGCATATTCCCCTGTATCACCTTAGTCTCTGGAATGGGGTGAATGGGGGGAGTGCTCAGGTTAGCTCAATTCCTATATAGCACCAATTCCATGTCCAAAGACAGCATGAATTCCAGCTAAGTGGTACCACTGGACTGGGATTCCAAAGGTTGCTACTTTTTTTCCTGGAGCTTTGATGCTATGCTGACTCTGGACCTCTAGGAGAGAGCCCTCTTGACCCTTTAAATTCACAAGGGTTAACACTTCCAATCTTCTTCACCTGAAAGGAAAAAAGAACAAAAGCAGAAGCCAAGCCTCAAGTCCACCTGGCCTCAGAGAGAAGACCTCAAGGCTTTCCCCTTTACATCATGGTTCCTTCATCAGACATTGGGAATGGAGTCTCTGAAAGAAGCAGAGACTCTTTTCAAGCATGTGGTTAATGGACTGGAACCAGTTACAGAATGCCCACAAACTCTTCATGGTCTCTCTAAGATTTTGAGTCATGTCATCATAACTCTCCCAGAAACAGGTTTCCCATCTTCTCCCTGTGGGAAAGTTACAACAGCATAGCGAGCTGCTGGGATATGAGCACGTGCCATACCTGGTGACAATTAGGTTTCCTCACCTGAATATACCTTCCCAATATAATTTGACCAGGGTGCATAGGTAGTACAGGGCAAAGCTAGATTTAAACTCAGGGCTTCTGCCTCCAGATTAGCTTTCTTTCAACTGTACTACTAACCTTCATCAACAGGACAACCTGAGAGCTGTCTGTGCATCATTTGTCCCAACCCCCTTCCAGAAAAGCCACCCTTCCAGAAGATGCCCAGGAAACTTCACATTTCCTTCCTACCTACTCCAACTCATTCTCTCTCCCCGGGCATTAGATTCCCACCTCTTGCCTCCTCCCCTAGAGATCCTACGTGGTCTTTGTCATAGAGGCTGATGATTCTACCAGAGAGATTTGGGCAGGAGAAAGCAGTCTGATCTCCAGGTGTCTACCCCAGCCCATAGAACCATTTTCCTACCATCTGGTGCAGATTCTGTTTTCGGCAGTTCTTTGAAAAGCTTGACGTCAAAGGTAACTTTTTGACTCTTCAGGCAACTGGTCTAGGTCCCTGTCTCTGGGAAGGACAGTATTTAATAAGAATGTCAGCAACAACAATACAGCTGACATGCCATACTCCTTCAAGGTCTGCAAAGCACTTTACACCACTCCATCAGTAAATGTTCATTAGCCACCTACTATGTGCAAAGCACTGTGCTTGGTACAGAGGATACAGTACAAAGAATGCAACAATCCTACCTCTGTTGAAACCTTAACAGTCCAGGTAAGTAGGACAAATATTCTTATTTCTGTTTTACGGTTCAGGATATTTGGGCTAAGTTTCTTACCCATTAAAGGTCAACCAGCAAGTAAATGAGGATTCAGAACCAGGTTGCCTGACTCTACAAAGGCATTAATAGAAAAACAAAGAATCCAGAATTAGGGAGGTGACTGTCTCATTGAAACTTTGGGGGCTCCTCAGAGCCCATAGCATCCAGCAGCTAGGTGGAGCAAAGGTTAGAGCACTGGATCTGACTCCAGGAAACCCCAGGTTCAAATCTGTCCTTGGATACCTAATAGCTGTGTGACCCTGGGCAAATCACTTAACCTCTTTCTGCCTCTCTTTCCTCAACTGTAAAATTGGGATCCTAATACACCTGCCTCAGGTATAAAGATCAAGTGAGATATTTGTAAAGTATTTTGCTTAGTGCATTGTACATAGAAGGGCACTTAATAAATGCTCTTCCCTTCCCTTTATCCTTCCCTTCCCTTTATCCTTCCCTTCCCTTCCCTTCCCT
>JAQQSW010017604.1:0-11427 GCA_028646575.1 Pseudocheirus occidentalis | reverse complement strand
AATGAAACCTCTGAGTTGCTTCAATTAGTGTTTTTCTCATTAATAGAAATTCAAAGCAACCTTCATTATGTTTATTAATAATTTTCAATTCTAAGGAACAATGGGAAATGTTAAAAATAAAATTTCAATATATGACAAATCCAATCAAAAAGATAAATAAAGAAGAAGTCAGTACTAAACAGGATGTTAAACAAACTAGACTTAATAGATGTAAGGAACGAATTCAATTTGACAAGAAAAGAATATACTTTTTCTCTCCATTGTTCACAAAACTTATTAAAAAAATTAATCATCTGCTGGGCCATGAAGAAGTCATGAGTAAATATTGAAAAAGAGGCTCTATTCACTATATTTATAGACCATAATTCAATAAAACTAGTAATAAATTATGACATAATGAATAAAAAGGTATAGAAGCTCATGGAAATGTTAAAATGACCTATTAAATAATGACTAGGTGAAAGAGGAAATAATAAAAAACAAGAACAAGTTATATCAGAGATAATGACATTAGATACTACATATCAAAATCTATGGAGCACAGCAAAAATAGTACTTACAGGCAAATTCATAGCTCTGGATGTTTACATCAGTAAAGAAGAGAGAGAAAATTAACTAACTAAATCTAAGCATCACAGTATAACACTGGATCTCAGACATCACCTAGTCCAATGTGACTAAGAGTTGTCCCTACAAAATACCAGTCAAGTTGTCTAACCTTTTGAAGACCTTATTATAGGCAGACGAATACACTACTATTTAAGGCACCTCAAACTTTTGGGCAATTCTAAGTGTTAGGAAGTTCATAGAATCTCATATTTAAATCAAAGGAAGATAGAAAGCAATTATTAATTAGATAATATGTGCCAGTCACTCTGCTAAGAATTTTACAAATATCCTATCATTTAATCTTCACAGAGAGGTACTATTATTATTCTTATTTTTCAGTTTTTAACAACAACAACAACAACAACTGAGATCCTAAGGTGTTAAGTGAATTGACCAGGGTTATACATCTGATAAGTATTTGAGACAGGACTAAAACTCAGGTTTTACTGATTCCAAGTCCAGCATTCTATGTTCTGCATCACTTAGCTGCCTGAAAAAGGCAAATTGAACCAGAAATTGCTTCTAATGTAAAGCTTAAATTTTCTGTTTTGCTACTTCTACCCATTGTTACTTATCCTTTTCTCATTAACTAAGCAGAATAAATTTAATACCTTTTCCACAGAACAATCCTTCAAATACTGCAAGCCTGCTATCATGTCACTTTCAAGTCATCGTTTCTCCAGGCTAAATATCCCTAATTCTTTTAACGGATTCTCTCACAATACAGATTAAAGGTCCTTAATTGTCATTTTTACCTTCTTCTTGATTCTTTTTAGTTCAAGAGTGTCATGCCCAGAGCTGAATACATTATTCCAATTTTAGTGTGACCATATAGTAGACCATCACCTTGTCCTTACTATGTCTCTGTTAATTGAGCCTAAGATTTTCTTGGCTTCCACAGTTAACTCATGTTAATTTTATTTAAAAATTTTTTTCTTAAACTTTTATTTAGTATTTTATTTTTTCCCCAGTTACATGTAAAGATAGCTTCTTAAAATTTATTTTTAGTTTTCAACATTCATTTCCACAAGATTTTGAGTTACAAATTTTCTCCCCATCTCTCCCCTACCCACATTCCAAGAAAGCTAGCCTACTGAGTACTCCTTTCCCCAATCTGCTCTCTCTTATATCCCCTTTCATACCTCCACTAAATTTCTAGCAGAGAAGGATGGATTTCTATACCCCAGTTCCTGCATATCTTATTTCCCAGTTGCATGCAAAAGACAATTTTTTTTTGCTTTTAAACTTTGATTCCTAGATTTCTTTTCCTTCTTCCTTCCACTCCCACATCCACTGGGAAGAGAAGAAATTCAATATAGATTGTACGTGTGTAGTTAAGCAAAATATTTCCATTGTAGTTATATTGTAAAAGACTAACATTCCCCTGCATCCTTTCCCACTCCCCACCCATTCAATTCTCTACCTGACCCTGTCACTTCTCAAATGTGTGTGCTTCTAACTACCATCTTCCCCTGCCTCCCCTTTCCTCCATCATTCCCCTTCTTATCCCCTTCCCACCACTTTCCTGTAGGGCAAAATACCCAAGTGAGCGTGTATGCTATTCCCTTCTTAAGCCAAATTCAATGAAAGTAAAGTTGACTCATTCTCTTTCACCTTCCTGTTCTTCCCCTCCATTGTAACAGTTTTCTCTTGCCTCTTTTATATGAGATAATTTAACCTATTCTATCTCTCCTTTTCTCCTCTCATTATATTCCTCTCTCACTTCTTAATTTTATTTTTTAGATATTACGCTTTCCTATTCAACTGATCTTGTGCCTTCTGTCTATGTATACATGTACACACATACAAACACACTCACATATGCATTTATACACACATACACCCTCCTATACACACACATACGTATATATATATGTGTATGTGCATATATATTCCCCTGTATATATCTATATGCACACATATATAGATGAAGATAATATGCATACATACATACATATATATATACAAATATAGATGAAGAGAATATATATTCTCTTCACCTATCCTCATACAGAGAAAAGTCTCATGACTTCCATGTAGGATTATAAATAGTTCAACTTGAATAAGTTCCTTATGATTTCTTTTTCCTGTTTACCTTCTCATGCTTCTCTTGCTTCTTGTATTTGAAAGTCAAATTTGCTGTTCAGATCTGGGTTTTTTCATCAAGAATTCTTGAAAGTCCTCTATTTCATTGAATGACTATATTTTCTCCTGAAACTGATTCAGTTTTGCTGGGTAGGTGATTCTTGGTTTTAATCCTAGTCCCATTGTCTAAGTCCTTCAATTCCTTAGTGTAGAAGCTGCTAGATCTTGTGTTATCCTGATTGTATTTCCACAGTACAGTACTCAAATTGTTTCTTCTTGGCTGCTTGTAATATTTACTCCATGATCTGAGAACTCTGGAATTTGGTGATGATATTCTGAAGTTTTCTTTTTGGGATCTTTTTCAAGAGGTGATCAGTGAATTCTTTCAATTTCTCTTTTGCCCTCTGGTTCTAGAATATCAGGGCAATTTTCCTTGAGAATTTCTTGAAGGATGATTTCTAGGCTATTTTTTTGATCATGGTTTTCAAGCAGTGCAATAATTTTAAAATTATCTCTCCTGGATCTGTTTTCCAGGTCAGTGGTTTTTCCAATGAGATATTTCACATGGTCTTCCATTTTTTCATTTATTTGGATCTGTTTTATAGTTTCTTGATTTCTCATAAAGTCATTAGCTTCCATTTCCTCTAATCTAATTTTGAAGGAATTATATCTCTTCAGTGAGTCTTTGAAATTCCTTTTTCATCTGGGCAAATCGACTTTTTAAGGCATTCTTCTTATTGGATTTTTGGGCCTCTTTTGCCATTAATTTCAGTTAGTCTATTTTTAAGGTGTTGTTTACTTCAGTAATTTTTGGGGGTTCATGTTAAGCTTATAATCTACTGAAATACTCAAGGCTTTGTCTGATGAAGGGTTGTCTCCTGTAACTTGTGCTTGTAAAGTTCATTGTTTTTTAACCCCCACTCTAAGATGATTATATATATCTCCACTTGCACAACCATACATAGATAGATATATACATACACACATATCCTATATGAGTTTCCTCTTTATTTGATACATATCTGTTAATATGCTTTGTGATTTTGATTTGGTTAGTCATGGTATTTAGCTATCTCTACCAGGTTTGAGTTACTTGTAAATTTTATTCTTTCATCATCGCTGCCTTAATCTAAGTTATTTATAAAAATATTAAACAGGTCAAGGTCAAAAACAAGAGACATTTTCCTGGAGGACAGGTTCCAAGTTGATACTGAAACACTCATGACTAATCTTTGTAGTCAAGTAGTTCTAAATTCACTTAATTATACCATTACCTAATAGTGAAGTCAGCTAAACATCTTCTTACCAGTTAATGGTGGTATCACCTGATATCACTGTCTTTTTCACAAGAGGCAAATGGAGGACTTTGGCATATATTTTAATGAAATCTATATTAACTACTTACAGTTTCCTCTTGATCTAGTAACTTGAAAAAAGGAAATGTGTTTAGGTATTCTGGCATGACCTGGTCTTGATAAAGTAATACTGGCTTTTGGTGATTATTACTTTCTTTTTGAGATGTTTTTTAAACATACTACTAAGAATACATTTTAGATTTTAATGAAGGAATCAAAGTCAAATTCATTGTGTTTGAAGTTTCCATTCTTTTTCTTCTTTTGAAATTCTGGCCATTTGCCCTTCTCTTATCCTGTGATTCCTTGCCAATTATCTTTAATCTTTCAAACTATCATTTGCAGTGCCTAAATAACAACATGCAATTTATTATTATATTTTGTTTTTCATCACCTATACTTTCTACAGTATCCCTTCTCCATTCCCTTCCCAGAGAGTCATCACTTAAAATAATTAAGATACTTTTAAAAGTATAGCAAAACTAACCATCAAACTGAATATATCTGACATTATATGCCATGTTTCACACTATGATCATCCACCCTTGGGAAGAAATTTGGGAAGATGCCTTCTC
The DNA here is from genome assembly GCA_028646575.1 of Pseudocheirus occidentalis. Lineage (NCBI taxonomy): Eukaryota > Metazoa > Chordata > Mammalia > Diprotodontia > Pseudocheiridae > Pseudocheirus > Pseudocheirus occidentalis. Next base: position 6,806 of record JAQQSW010017604.1, on the reverse strand, counting down.
ATATCTTTTCTTTGGGGCTGAGCTTCATCATTATAAACAAAGTTCACTTGTAATTTGTGACAGTTGTTTAATTTACATTGGTTATTGTGATCATCAGGCATTTTGTTTCTTGGGTTCAAATGACTTCATGTTGTATCAGTTCATATATCTCTTTTATGTTGCTTTGTATTAATCATATTCATAATTTCTATTATATTCATGTACTGGGATTTCTATAGCCTTTTCCAAACTGATGGTTGTCTGTTGTCTTTAGAGTACTTTACTACCAAAAAAGAACAGATAGAAACAATTTGTTGTTGCATGAAGCTTTGCTATCATTGACCTTTTTGGGGGTAGATGCCTAGCTGTCAAATCAGTGGGTTAAAGTGCATGGGAATATTAGTTTCTTTCTTTGCATAAACCAAATTGATTTCACATAATAGTTGAAATAATACTTTTTTAAAATTAATTAATTTTCTTGTTTACATTACTCATTTACACAAGATTTTGAGTTGCAAGTTTTCTCCACATCTTTCCCCTATCCACCACCCCAAAAGAGTGATCTCACTGCATAACCCCTCCCCCAATCTGCTCTCACCTATGTCCTCTTCCATCACCCCTCTGACTTTCCAGTAGGGCAGGATGGGTCTCCCTACTTCAGTGCCTGTATATCTTAATTCCCAGTTGCATGTAGTTAATAACAATAACAATAATAATAATAAATTTTCATACATATTTTTTTAACATTTGATTATAGAACTTTAAATTCTAGATTCTTTCCCTTCCTCCCTCATCACCCATTCCCACTGGAAAGTCAAGCAATTCAATACAGGCTGTATATATGTAATTACACAGAACATCTCCACAGTGGACATACTGTAAGAGACTGACTATATGTCCCTCCTTCCTATCCCACCCTCCACCCTTGTTCTATTCTCAACCCTGTCCCTGTCCCTTTACAGAGGTGTGTATTTCCAGCAACCCTCCCCACAAAACTGCCCTCCCCTCTGTCATCCCACATCTCATCCCCATCCTCTCTACTCTCCTATGTGGCAAGATACCCAGTTTAGAGTTTATGTCATTCCTTCCCTAAGCCAAATTCAATGAGAATAAGGTTGACCTTTTCCCTTTTGCCTTCCTGTTCTTCCCCTCCATTGTAACAATTATCCCTTGCCTCTTCTATATGAGATGATTAAACCCATTCTGTCTCCCAGTCTCCTCTCATTCTAATCCTCTCTCACTTCAGAATTTCACCTTTTAAAGTATTGTCCCTTACTATTCAATTGCTCCTGTGCCCTCTATGTATACATATATACACATACTCAAATATGTATTCATATGCATATATAAAACCTTCTATACAGACATATGTGTAAGTATACATATATATAGACATTTGTATTCCCTTCACCTATCATCATACTGAGAAAAGTTTAGTAAGTTACAATTATCATTTTTCCATGTTGGCATATAAATAGTTCCTTATGATTTCTTTTCCATGTTTACCTTCTCATGGTTCTTGTATCTGAGTGTCAAATTTTCTTTTCAGTTCTGTTTTTTTTCAGCAAGAATGCTTGAAAGTCTTCCACCTCATTGAATGACCATATTTTCCCCTGGAACATTATACTCACTTTTGCTGGGTAGGTGATTCTTGGTTTTAATCCTAGCTCCCTTGATCTCCAGAATATCATATTCCAGGCCCTTCGATACCTCAGTGTAGAAGCTGCTAGATCCTGGGTTATGCTAATAGTGTTTCCACAGTATTTAAATTGTTTCCTCTTGGCAGCCTGCAAAATGTCCTCCTTGATCTGGGGACTGTGGAACCTGACTGTAACATTCCTAGGAGTTTTCTTTTGGGGATCCTTTCCAAGAGGTGATTGGTGAATTCTTTCAAGTCCTATTTTGCCCTCTGGTTCTAAAATATCAGGGCAATTTTCCTTGAGAATTTCTTGAAGGATGCTCTCTAAGTTCTTTTTTTGATCATGGCTTTCAGGTAGTCCAATAATCTCTAAATTGTCTCTCCTAGATCTATTTTCCAGGTCAGTGAGTTTTTCAAGGAGATATTTCCCATTGCCTTCTATTTTTTTTCATTTGTTTGGATCTGTTACATAGTATCTTGATTTCTCATAAAGGCATTTGCTTCCATTTGCTCCACTATAATTCTGAAGGAATTATTCTCTTCAGAAAGCTTTTGAGATTCTTTTTCCAACTGGCAGATTGGACTTTTTAAGGCATTTTTCTCTTCATCGGCTCTTTGGTCCTCTTTTTCCATTTGTCTTAATCTATTTTTTTAGGTGTTATTTTCTTCAGTCAGGTTGTTGACTGTCTTTTAATGATTTTCTTGGATCATTCTCAGTTTTCTTCCCAATTTTTCTTCCACTTCTCTAATTTGGTTTTCAAAATCCTTCTTAAGCTCATCTATGACTTGTAGCCAGTCTACATGTTTCTTGGGAACTTTTGGCATGGGATTTCTGACTGTGTTGTCTTCCTCCCATTCCATGCTTTGATCCTTTTTGTCCCCAAAAAAGGATTCTCTAGTTCGCTTGCTGTTCTAGCTTTGGTTCCTTTGCCTACTCATGTTACCAGTCAATTACTAGATGTTTTAGCTCTGTGGAACTCTGCTTCCAGAGGGGAAAGTTCTGTCCCAAATGGCTGGGCTTTTCATAGCTGTCAGAGCTATTGGGAGGCCACCATTTTTTTGCAGCCCCCACCAGCTCACTGAAAACACACCCAAGCACCACGACCCAAGACCACGATCCAGATCCAGGCCACTCAACACAAGAGCTCTTAGTCTCTGAATAATTGCTTGCCCCCCCCTGCAGTCTGCAGGCCAGGAGCTCTGAAGCACTCAGGTGGAGCTGGTTATAGTGCTGCTACTTCTGTTGCTTGCTTGCCCATTGAGGCAGTTTGGGCAGACCACTTTTCTCTTCCAGATTTAGCTGAGTTCCACTGACCTTTCACTTTGTCCTTGTTTCTTATGGCTTGATAATTCTGGAAACTGTCACAGCTGCCACTGATCCACTCTTCTGAAGGCTCCATCTTCAGCTCATACTGGCAACCCCCAGACCAAGCTGTGGTTTCAGGCTGGGCTGGTTTTGGTTCACAGTCTACTGCAATGAGCCCTTTGTGCCAAGCTGCTTTCAGTGGGACATGTGTATTTCTGTATTTTTGTGTGAGTTTTGGAGCCCTAAAATTTGTTTACAGTCATATTTTATGTGTATATGAGGTGGCTATGTGTTGAGCTGTGGCATTTTCCTGCTTCTACACTGCCATCTAGTTGAAATAATTCTTAGCTGTACCAATAATGAATTAATGTGTCTGTCTTTCTATACCCTTTCTACACATTTCAGCACTGATTGTACCTATTCTTTGTTATACTCACCTGTTTGCTGGGTGTGGAACATCAATGTTGTTTTGATTTGCTTTTCTCTTATTATTAGTGATTTGGAACATTCTTTTATATGTTTGTTGGTTTGCAATTCTTCCTTTGGTAAATCTTTATATCCATTGAATATTTATTGGTTGGGAAATGACTTTTGGTCTTATATTTTTGATGATGATCTACATGTCTAAATAGCAGACCCCTAGAAAATATTTTTCCTTGTCAACTATTTCTGTTTTTATCCTAGTTATATCAGTTTTGTTCTTATAAAATCTCTTCAAGTATTGGTATCTCTTTTCAACTTTTCTAATTGCTTTACCATTTTAAAATAATTATCTCCATACCCATAGCTATGAAAGATAAGAAACTGACCTGTATTCAAACATTTTCATAGTATAATGTCTAATATTAAGATTGGTCATTATATATGTTAAGATATATCATGTGTCCATTTAAATTTATTGTATTGGTGTAAGGGTGGTGGTATAAGGTTCAAATCTTATTTCTTCTAAACGACTTTAAGTTTTCCCAGGAATTTTTGAAAATAGAGGGTTCTTTTGTAGATAGTGTATGTTTTAAGGGCAGCTAGGTCTCACTGTAGATAAAGTGTCAGCCGTGATGTCAAGTGGACCTGACTTCAAATCTGGCCTTAGACACACACTGGCTGTATGATACTGGGCAAGTCACTTAACCCTGTTTGCCTCAGTTTCTTCATCTATAAAATAAATTGGAAAAGGAAATGGCAAACCATTCAATTATCTTTGCCAAGAAGACCCCAAATGGAGTTGCAGAGAATTGGACATGAATGAAATAACAACAAAATGTTTGCAGATTTATTTTTTAAAACTGGGTTATTAAGATCAGTTATTTATGATTCATCATTGTCTACTCTGTTCCACCCACTTTTCTTTTTTTAAGCAATACCAAACCTTTTTGGTGAGTAATTCTAGGTTGCAAAGTGAGTAAAATGCTAGTCCCAAAGTCAGGTATATTTGCGTTCAAATATAGCTTTAGACTCCTACTAGCTGCATTTCTTTGGGCAACTGCCTCAGTTCTCCTATCTGTAAAATGTAGATAATAATAGCAACTACCTCCCCAGGTTTATGTGAAGATAACATGAGTTATGATTTATAAGAATTTTTATAAATCTTAAAGTGACCACTCTCCCTTCATTCCTAAATTATTTAATGATTTCCCTTGATATTTTCTTCCTCCAAATGAATTTTGTAATTATTTTGTATACCTCTAAAAAGTATCCCTTTGTTAGATTGGTATGCCTGTAAATCTATAATTAACTACTGTATTATTTTCATTTGTATCATATTCTAAATACTCAGATATAAGAACTGAATAAGAGCTTTCTAGTTATTTGTTATTCTTTATTTCTTTAATGAATGCTTTATAATTACCTATATAGGCATTAAGTTTGTATTTTGGTAGATTGACTCAGATATATATCATGCATTTTGGAGTTTTTTGAATGAGACTTCCTTCCTTGAACTTTGTTATTGCTATATAGAAATGCTTTTTGTGATTTTTGTGATTTTGTTTTGTAACCTAAAAATGTCACTGAAGTTATTTCTAGTCTAAATTAATTTATTCTCTGTATCTCTAAGCTTTCTTCCTTGACAATTTTGATGTCAGTATATAGAATAGTTTTATTCCCTCTTTCCCTACTTTATGCCTTTATTTATTTTGTGTGTGTTATCACTATTATAACTTTTCTAGAACTAAACCAAATAATAAAAATCAAAGGGAGGAATCCTTGCTTTACCCTTGTACTTATTGAGAAATTTTCAAGTATTGTCCAGTTGGATAAAATGCAGCCTTTCATTTTTAGATAGATATTTTTATTCATTTTCAAAACATATCCTTCTACTGTATGCTTATTTCTTATAGGGTAGTTTTTTAAGCATAGTGTTATATTCAATGAAAGGGTTTTTTAAAAATTTGTTGCTAATATTATGTGATTTTGAATTTTTTGTTTTGAATATGACTTTTTGTCATAAAAATTCCCTAATATTTAAAGATCTTTGCATCTATGATAGAAATCCAACTTCATCCTAGTGAATGTTTTTTTTGAATAAATGCCATAATATTTTTCAACATTTGAAAAGTCAATATTAATTAATGATATTGGGCTGTAGTTATCATTTATTTCCCTATGTCTTACCTAATTTTATTGTTATGGTTCTATTTGTCTTAGAAATCCATTTGAAAGAGCATGCAATTTTTTAATTTTAGAGAATAATTTATGTGCTATAAATTTTAATTATTCTTTAAAAATTTGAAAGAATTCTTTTATGAATTTCCTATCCTGCCTGCCTTGTGAATTCCTTTATAGTTGGGTCAATTTTATTTTCTGAGATTGAATTATTTAAGATCTCCATTTGGGGTTTTGTTATTTTTTTGTATTTTCTAATACTGAAGATAATACATTTTTACCTGTTGTCTCAGCCTCAGCTAAATCTACCATTTATCATTCTAAATACCTTCTTGTAGGATGATTTTAAGCTTTTGTATTCTTTAATATGTGCACTTTATCACATCCTTATGATATGTCTTTAAAATATTTTTTGATATAGCTTCAAAATGTACCTTTATCCCTTTAGAAAAATTCACTTTTCCTCCTACTCAGTATTGTTTCTCTGTGTGCCTTAAGAATTTCATTCCTAAGAGTCCTGTGTTCTTCCTTGCATGACTTCTTCCATAGAAGTTTATTCCACTCTTTCTCTGAACCCTTTAAAATCTGGTCTCCCCAAATCAAGGATACATGTAAGACCCAGTCTAGTTTCCTTATACCTAAAATACAGAAAAGTTATAAAGAGAAATATGATCAAAGATCATAGTAGAGTTGGAAACAATTTAGCATTTTAATAAAATTAAGTAATAAATAAACCCAAGGGTTTCTTAAGAAGTATTAAAAATTGATTAACTCTCCAGACTAATACAGAATTATTAAATCACCAGAAATGAAAATGGAAGTACCACAAAAACAAAAGAAATAAAAGGTATTATTAAAGATTATATTACATATTTCTATGCTAATAAATTTGAAAACAAAAATGATAAAATATCAAGATGATTAGAAGATAAAATGAAGTAATACCTCAGTTTCCAAAGGAGAAATCACACTAGCTATTAAAAAGCTCTGTTGGGAAAAACAGCAACAAGAAGTCTAAATGTTTTCAGAAGTGAATTTTACTAAACTTTTGATTTACAAAAAACATCTTTACTTTGTAGGGTTTTTTAAAATATAGAAATAGATATGCTATTCAACACTTATGAGGTAAATATGGCATTGATGCTTAATCAAAGGAAAGACAAAAGAGCTGAGAAAAATATAAACCAATGACCTTAATGAGTATTGATATAAAAATAACAAATAATAGAAACAAAATAGAATCCAATAGCACATCAACAAAAATTATCTGGGATGAAAAAA
>JAQQSW010017603.1:0-11428 GCA_028646575.1 Pseudocheirus occidentalis | reverse complement strand
CTAGGTTACTAGGATCTACTTAACATCTGATCAAACAAATTAATTACCATTACACAGACTAGTTTTTGTGTTAAGTGTCTGAGGCCGGATTTGAACTCAGGTACTCCTGACTCCAGGGCCGGTGCTCTATTCACTGCGCCACTTAGCCGCCCCAAGCTGGCAGTTCTTACCAAAAAAAAACTTCATATAAATGTTTCTTTCACATTCACTGCTTGCATCTTTTCCCAGATTTTGTCCATATGAAGTTATTGTGGTATAATAATTATAATACCACATAAAAAGAAATTCCCCATTGAACCACAAGATTTGACAGGAATCTACCTATTTCCTGTTTATGTTTATAGTAAGAAGGAGAAGAACACATTAAACCCATAGAAAATCTTTCTATCAAGCAGAACTGAAAGAGCATAATTCCATGGAGTAAGAGGGCAGTGATTCTTAATATGCCATTTTGACTCTGAGTTTTGACTCTTACCACTATGACCTGTTTCTGGTTTTTCCAACAAAGAGGATTCAAGAGGGTGAAACAAAAATGGTTCATGTGGCATTGACACCCAAGCTACTCTTGATGAGTTCAAATCACCTGTCCTCAACAAAGTACACCCTAAGATGCATTAACAAACAAAAGGAAAAAAAAAAACACTCAACAATCCAATGTCAATGTAGGATGAATAAAGAGGCATTCATTTCCAGGAATAATGAGGTAATTAACAATCTGGCTTCAACTCTTCCCTACTAAGATCACATTGGTGGCATTTTGTTCATTTCTAGGCACAGCATTTTAGGAAAGGCATTGATATACTGGAGAGTGATCCGAAGAAGGCAACCAGGATGATAAATGACTTTCCATTAATGTCATATGAGAATTAGCTGAAGTAACTGGAGATGCTTAGCTTGGAGAAGAGAAGACTTGGAATTTGAAAATATTCCTATTTATTCTGGTTGGTGCCAGAGAGAAGAATTAGGGACAAGGAATAGAAGTTGTCAGAAATGCAAATCAAAGCTTCACATAAGGAAATCTTCCCAACAGAGTTTGACTTTGACTAGCTTGGGCTTACCGTAGGAGGTCCTAGAGGCTTCTCACGGGAGGTGGAGGGTTGATGATGAGTTAGCAGCGAATCATTAGTGAATCATCAGTGAATTTTTCTTAAGCACTCCTCTAGGCTGTGTTTAATAAATTCAACTTGGGGTACAGTTAGAGAGATTTTTAAGGTATGATTCAGAGTAAATGGTCTTTGAGACCCCTTCCAAATCTCAAATTCTGTTAGCTGGTAAATTTTGAAGCCATGCCTTCTCTGGGCCCAAGTTTTTTTATTTTTTATTTTTATTTTTAAAAGAATGGAGGGCGGCTAGGTGGCACAGTAAATAGAACACTGGCCCTGGAGTCAGGAGAACCTGAGTTCAAATCCAGCCTCAGACACTTGACACACTTACTAGCAGAGTGACTTTGGGCAAGTCACTTAACCCCAATTGCCCTCCAGGAAATAAAAAAGAAATAAAAAAGAATGGGATGGAATATGCTAACTTTTAAAAGCTCAGATCAATAGTGTTAAGTACTGTGTCAAGTACGGATTTCACAACCCATATCCCACCAAGTTATTTGTATTGCTATTAAAATAAATACATATATAACATATATCCTTACACATTTTTAAATGGTAAGGGTAAATTAGAGGATAAATCATTTTTACTGCTTGGAAAGAAATAATCTTGAGTTTATTTTTTAAAAATGAATGTAATTATCTTTATTAGTTCAAGAAACAGTACAGGAAACAAACATGGTATTTGTCAGCAGTTGTAGGTAAATATATATAAAATATATTAGATAATAGAATTCAGAGTTCTTAGAGCTGAGAAAAAAATTTTTTAAAATGAAATTAAAATAGCACATATACATATATTTCATATATATACCACACATATTTCATAAAATATGTCCATATATACATATATTTATTTATATGTTTATATTAATAGTTATAATCATATTTACATACATATATTTATGCACATGTATATGGACTTATCTACATACATACATACAAACATAAATACAGAGAGACCTGTCCTTGGTATGTGGGAAATTCGCAATGAAGAAACTCCTTCCACCAAGGACACCTGAAATCTTAGTGAGTTACCTGGGCCATTGTGACAGACAGTAAGTGAGTTGCCCAGGATATTTTACAGTGCAGGACTTAAAAGCAATTATTCCTGATCCTAAGGCTGGTTATCTATCTACTACACCATGCTGCTTCTTGGTAAAATTATAATCACACTTAACTATTTCTCAGTTTCTCTTTATCCTGCCCAGTGTACTTTCAGTCCAATCACTGTCTTTGTCAGTTCCTTTGAATGATTCATGTGTCTATTTGAGAGTCTATAATAATTTTCAGGAGGTCACTTAGTCTTTAATTTTGGTAATTAATTTCCTGATGCTTTACCTGCCCTTTCCAGAATCAACAGAAAAGAACAACTTTGCCATTAAAGACTAAATAAGGGTGGAGTGGGGTCAAACTGCATTAGTGATTGTTTGGAAATAAATTTAGTCCTATTCCTTAAAAGCATATACATTATTTTCACCTACCTAGTAACACACTATTTTTAAATAGCAGAAGAGAGAGGAACAGGAATGAACAAATGTGATTCCTTTGTCACCATGCCCTTATACAATGTGCTAAAGTTCTTGAAAAGTTCATTTTTAATTGGGATAAATATTTTTCAAGCATTATTGCTTAGGTTACAATGCCTATTTATTCTGAGTGTAGAAATAATAAACTTTTAGCAAGGAAAATCAAATTAGCCTAAACTCCAAATAAATGAAATCTGATTAAATGAAGTTGTACTGTATTTACTCTTGGTATAGCTCCTGATCAATTATTTGTTTACTGGCAGCCTTGGCAAGGCTTTTATTAAATACAGGACTTTCCCCTTATTCAGTGTCAAATGTAACCAGTGTGCTATTTAGTTTGAATTTTCCTGGAAACAGCTGGAGACATTTCAATGTCATTTTATGTTGACTGAAATGGAACGTGGCCTCTTTCCTCAATTACCTGTCTAAAACACTCCGCAAAAAAAGGGACCTATTAAATTTGAAGATTAAAGGCTAGCCAGCTTTATAGCTGGCAAAATTAATTCTTAAACTTTTAGCATATAGCTTTGCAAGTTAACAGTAAAAGAATTTTTGATTATAGATATTAAGACACTATAATGTCATTCTTCAAGATCACATATTAATGGGAAATTCTTATAAAATATGAATTTTTTGTCATTTTATGGACTAATGTATCTACTATGAAGTTTTAAAAATGTCATTGAAGTGACTTTCTAAATACTGGTTTTTAAGATCTTTTGGCAAATTTAGTTTTAGGTAGAGTTATTTTAGGGAAAAATTTACCATCAATGGACAGCATTAGTCCGAATTAATACTTTAGTGTTTGTTTATTCTTTGGAAGAATTTTATTTTTATTTAAATTTTTTTTTTTTTGCTCCTGCAAAGTAAAAGGTTGTCAAGTTCTTTAGCTGGTACGTAAAAAAAATTATTTCTTAGTTAACTAATTTTCTGATGCCACATTCTCCCATACTTCCGAATGCCTGTGAGGTCATAGGTAACCGACCTTCTGTTTACCATAGCATCAGGAATTTATTGGAAGGGAATTTAGCAATCATTCAATTCAGCTTTGTTGTGTGTTATTGGTCCCTTAAGCACTGTGGTGCAATTTATATGCACTCCTTCTGAGAATAATATTTTTAAATGCACAAAATAAAATAAGTAGGATTACAAAGCAAATCAGCTCTACTGAAATGCAGTTATTAAAGTATTTTTAAAATCCATGGATCCCAAGTTCAGAACCTCTGCTTCACTGTATCTACTTTGCAGATGAGAGAAGTAAGGCCCAGAAAAAATGAGGATCTCTAAAGTTAACTATGCTGATCTTCAGACTACATATGGCAAACTGGAGCATACCTTAAGTTTTTATTTTAGTAGGAATTGCCTGGACTAATATTTCCATTGGAATTACCCTTAAGAATCTGGGGTCACTAATTCATAAGTCATCTGAGTAGGGTGTTAATGGAGGATTTTACCATGCATTGGATTTAATGCGTTTGAATGTGTACTAATCATTCTTCATGGGGACAGTGATTCTTTTTTGGTTATTAAAATGAAGAACTTATAGCAAAGTCCAACAGCACCCAGCAAGAGTCCGTATGGAATAGGTGCTTAGAACACTGGACTTGGAGTTATGTGGAATAGCTCTTGTTCTTCCCTGGTATACAAATATAGAGTACCTTGAATTCATCTGATGAGATGTGAGAGTACTTAAAAAAAGTTCTAGTGGAGAGAATATTGAAAGTGGAGTCAGGAAGACCCAAGCTTGAACCCTGCCTCAAACACTTATTAGCTATATTATCCCAAGGTAACCTCATTTTGCCTCAGTTACCTCATCTGTAAGACGGGAATAATAATGACATCTTCCAGGGTTGCTGTGATGACTAAATGAGTTAATATTAGTTAAGCACCTTTTAAATTTTAGTTTTATTATTACATCTCTGACTACTAACTACTTTACAGCATATGTTAACAAATTTCCAAAGGAGCTTCAATGTAAATAAGACTGAGTGTTTCAGAATATCTGAATGGTTACATTTCTTTTGTCTTACTGAAAATGGTAGCAGAAATTTGGTAATGTGGACAGATGTGTCAAATTTTAATGATTTTAATAATGTCTGCCTCTTAAAATTAACAGAACATGCATCCCTTTTTATCACTAAAGATTAAAAATGGTAGAAATCCAAAATGGTGCAGGTTCAGACACTGCCAGCTCTTTTATCTTAGGCAAGTGACTTAAACTTTCTGTACTTCAGTCTACTAATTTTTATAATGAAGAGGGTAGACATGATGACCTCTAACCTTCTTTCAAACTCTAAATGCATGTTTGCATCTTGTACACAAATAGAATAGCCTGGTAGTTCATAGTACTGTAAAAATGAGTGAAACAAGAGGTTTATGACCTAATATATGGCTCTGTTTGGAGTCTCTTAATCATCCTAATGTGCACATGCCTTCTATACCTGACTAGATCTTAAGCTTCTTGAAGATAGGGTTGTCATAATTTCTTTTGTATTCTCTAATAGTACATCCTACTGAGACTTTACATTTCCAAAAGTCATTGCTTAAGGAACTGAGATGGCTTTACTAAGTTACTTTTCATGCATCTGAAGTTTGGTCTTTGATAGGATTTCTTCAAAATGAGGGTTTGGGATTCCTGTGCCTGTAGAAGGTGCATTTCCTTGTTCCATCTCATCACCCCCACCCCAAGTATAGTGCTCTGCCATGCTCTGAGACCTCACCCTGCTCTTCATTTAATCTGTTACTGCACTCACTCCTAAAAGGAATGCTCTACATGATTTAGAATCTACAGGAAATGTCTGTAGAAATTATAAGAGCTAAAGTGACAGGTGGGGGGTTTAAATCACTCATGACAGATTTCATAATTCAAAAGAAAGGAACTGCGGAGGAGACATTTCCCTGTCCTTTCTCCTTCTGCCCACAGCCATGTCTCTGTCTCTTACAGCACCTGGGGATTTGAGGGTTCCAAAAGAATGGATTCACAACTTCAGGCCATATGAATGTCCTGTCACAGAGGCTCTCCTTGTTTTAACTCTAGTATCCATTTTCTTTCCATGCTTCTAAATATTATAAGTTAAAAAGAAAGGAAAGAAGGAAGAATGAATGAAAGGAAGGAAGGAAGGAAGGAAGGAAGGAAGTGGAGCTCTGATACATTATAATCTTAGTTCAATTCAGCAGATGTTTTTTGACACCTCCTATGTGCAAAGCATTATCTTAATGCTGCCTGTTACTTATTTCCTCTTATAAATAAATGATAATTGTAGTAATTTAGTGTCTTTGCTGATCTGTTCCCCCACATTCTATTCTGTCAGTTTCCTATATAGTATGTGGCAAATGCTGTTATGCCTACACATTGTAGTGCTTTTACTTGTTTCCAGAGCTGTGACTATTCCTCATGGTGTTTTATGAAATGTGTAGCTATTTCACTGATGAACTGAGGAGTAAATCCAGGATTTACTCCCTTGGTTCTATATGCTGCATGCTTTTTCTTTAGTCCAGTAATAGTCACTGAGTGCACAGGACGTAGTAAACTATTCACATCTACTCCCCAAATAAAAAGTTTCTGTTAATTAGACTAAAAAAGAAGATGAATGTTGCCCTAGGGTAGTAACTTCCAACCTTGCAGGAGCTGTTAAAACCTCTGTTGTTTGATTTTTTTTATAGTCCTTTTCTCCTTACAGGGCTACATTGTATGCATTTTCTAAAATGAAAGAAAATTAAAATTCTGTTTTGAAAATTTTGCAGTGCCTCATGGACTAACTAAATGGAAGCATTCTGGGATACGGAAAACCCAGGCTTAGGAATGACTGATTTAAGAACTTGGATTTGCATTTCCTCCCTACAAGGCTTTCTGATAGCTTCTGAATCGAACCTTCTTCCTTTAGACTAAAATATGTTCCCCTGTGGAGTAATTATTGGCCTCCAGGGAGAAGTAAGACACAGAGCTTTACTTGCTTAGAACACTATATACCCCCAAGAGAAGAAATGGGAAGTATGTTGTTTGGGGATAGCTCTTGCTCTTTCCAAAAGTAGACACACAGAATCTTGAAATCACATGATTAACATTTAAAAAAATATATCTTAGTAGACAGAATGTTGAAAATGGAGTCAGGAAGACCTGAGTTTAAAGCCTACTTCAGATGCTTATTAGTTATGTTAACCCAAGGTGGTTTCTTAACCACTCTGTGCCTCAGCTTTCTCATCAGTAAGATGGGAATAATGATATCTCCAGGGGCTGTTACAATGATCGAATATTAATAAAGTATCTTTTACATGTTAGTTTTATTATATCACTGCATATGATGAGTGAAATTTCCAAGAGCTTTAACGTAAATAAAGTGAGTCCTCCAGAATATGCCAATGGTTACATTTCTTTTCTCTTATTAAAAATGGTAGCAGAAACTTGGGTCGTATGGATAAATGTGGTAAAATTTAATGCCTTTGATAATGTCTACATCTTAAAATTAAGAGAATATGCATTCTTTTCTTTTAAAAATCACTAATAGATTCAAAATGATTGGAAATCTGTGAAGTTAGAAAACCCCAGCTAATCCCTTAAGCTTTAGGATCTTATGCAAGTCACAGTTCTCTCAGTCTCAGTATCCTAATTTGTAAAATATTAAAAGGCATTTTTTTTCATTCAGCATTATTCGTTCATATCACAGAGACTTGCCAGTGATTTAGTGTAATTCAAAAAGTACCTTTTAGGGGACTGTGCTTGGCTCCAGAGACACAAAAACAAAAATAACACTAGACCTAGTCTTGAGGCTAGGTGATCTATTAGCTGACCTATACTCTATTTTAATTAAATTAAATATGTGCTCTTAGGTGAGATAGGGCATAGAGAATAGAGTTAGACTCAGTGACGACAAACTGAGTTCATCTCTTGCCCCTGATTCATTTTGGTCATGTGTCCGTGGGAACTATTGCTGATCCCTAACCCCAAAAGGACTTGTAGGAAAAGACTTAAATTTAAATCTGTTCATTGAATTCATTTCTTTTTTGCTGTACAATGCTGACATTTTAAGAGTTATGTCTAATTTACAGAATGAAAACTGTTTTGTGGTTTTTGTACCTTTATATATTCACCATATTTTTAAGACCCTGATTATAACTGTCCATATCATGCTATCTCCAGTTATTCTGTGCACTCTATCTTTGTTTTTAGTTAAAATTTGAACATCAGGTATGATTAGGGTCACTTACATTTTCGGGGAAAAAAAGGAAAAAATTTACATGATAATTTTTTTTCATATTTTTAAAAGGAATAGCACAAGTTGTATATAATAGATCTACAGTTTCATGTCCAATCAGTTTTTAAAATTATGTTATGGTAATGTTTGTTTTATTCCATAAATTAAAAATAAAGCATGTAAAAAAATTTTTTAAATACTAGCTACAAGTTCAGACATGCCATTGGAATGTATACAGGCATATGATTGAGCTAGCTTATTTTAGCTTTCCCAGCTAAATTGGTTTGCAACAAAACCCTGGGGAAATGGGTAGAAGTTGGCCCATACATCTAGCAATGAACACATAAAACAATTTTAAGTTTAATCTGCATTATTTACATTTGGTCCATCATTTTTTCTTGAGGCTAGTCAATCAACAAAATAAGAAATCAAGTTCTTATTTGTAGCATGTGCCAGTTTCAGAGGTGTAAATGCTTACACTGAATATTTAACAAAATTCCCTCTCTTCTTTGACCATCAAGTGCTTTTGTCCTTGCTCTGAATCTTTTTGTCTGCATTATTGTCTTCATTTATGCCATGAATAATATCCAAACCTCCCATTTCCCAGGCAAATGTAGGTATGTAACCAGATAGCAGTTTCTACTTTTTTAAGATCATAATTATAGGGTCATCTCCTGCAAACTGAATTTGTTACCATGTGTGAACAAGTTTGGCATCATGGGAAAGCCTTTTGTGCTTTCAGAGTACTAACTAACTAATAATAGTGCTTTCCCCCCAATTTTTGAAAAAATCTAATCAACCAGCATATTATAGTAATATGGTATATTATTCCTGGAGGAAGAAGAAAAATGGAAAGTAAAGAAGGAGAAGTATTTCCAGGAGAAGCAATCAAAAGCAAATGAGGGAGAGAATAACTAATTAAATCATGTTTATACACAAATAATATCTCAGCTAAACTGAGGAAACAACAACCATCACCCCAAACTATTTTAGCCACAGTCAAATAATAGTCAAATAACAGTCAAATAACTTAGCAATTCCATTGTTAGTTGTTTATAATTTGTGACCAGCTCTTAAATGATGAGAACTGCTTCATAGTTAATGAAAAGTATAATAGCTTTATTTCAAGGCTTCACATCTAGAGTCAGATGGGGTGCCGTAGAACAGATGTAAGTGCTATGGTGCAACCTGAACCTATTACGTTGATTGCCTCTCAATTGGATTGGGCAACCAGATGTACAACTCTTTAAAGAAGGAAACTGGTAATAGTTTAAAAAAATAAAATCATAATAATGTATGTGGAATCATCAGTGACCATCATATATTAAGAATAATTTCAATTTCAGGAGAGATTGCATCTTTAAAGTAAGTTTCCTTTTTATGTCTTATTCAAAGAGAATTGGAAAAAGGGAGCAGGGATAGAGATTTTCCCATTGTCGCTGTTAGTTTTTTGTAACACTGTTGGAATCAAACGTGGGGAATCTGCTCTGATTGCAGTATCCAACTGTGCCGAGGCTCTAAACTATTAAGTCTTGTTAATAGTTGTGAGAGTCAATAAGGCTGTTCACAGCCTTGAATTGAAATGTTGAGCAGTCAGAACAAAAACGGAATTACTTTAATGGAGCAAATTTGATTCACACACAGTGTGACAGGCAATGTCAGAAGAAAATCCTCACTTAATATTTGAGGCTGTTATGCCATTAGTTGGCTGATTTGACAGAAGCCACTGAAGTTTTATGTAAAATAGTGAAATGATAGATGTCAAGGTAAAGTAAGATACAAATGAGATTGAATTCTTTCAATAGATATACCTCTCCCTACACCTATTGCCCCAATGAGTTTGGGAAGATATGTCCTGTTTTGACCACACTTCTGTCCTTTACATTATTTTCACTATGCACTACTACTTCTTTATTCTTTTGAGATTGTATTGTGGTCAACATTATTCTTTTCAATCACACAAATACTTCCATGGATGCTTTTGTCATGGGCCATTGCCATTGTTTCAATGCGAATACCTTCTTTCATTCTTGGGCTTTTCAGGTTTAAGGCAAACTGGAACAAGATCTAAGGATTGAAATATTCTGAATTGCATGAGTTTGTCTCAATTAGGCCTAGTGTTATTAACTCACTGGGCTACATAATCATTTCGATAAGATTAGGACAGCCAAGTGGATGATTATATTTAAGTATAATTCACTTGGTGTCATAGAAACATGGCCTTAGTTTTCTCTGTAAAGGAATTTTCATCCAACTTGGTGTAAAATCCCCTCATTTGCTTAAAAAATAGGAACATTTCCCCCTATCTGATACTTATTTCCCTTCACTAAAGGTCATCTGGTATAGAACCACTAACCTCTTTCTTGCATATGTAGTGGAAGAACAATTCAGTGCACAACATTTACTTACCTTTTGAAGGCAGAGTGTGACAAAATCATATCATAAACTTTTCCACCATGGTTGTGTTTTGAAATCATAATATATTATTGAGCACTCTTATATTGAACAGACCTTTTCTCTATTCTTTATGGAAGGCAAGCAAGATTTCAGTTAGTTGCCTGTATCAGTAACAGAGAGAGAGAGAGAGAGAGAGAGAGAGAGAGAGAGAGAGAGAGAGAGAGAGAGAGAGAGAGAGAGAAAATATGCCTTTAATAAAGAAGTCTTGAAGTCAAATCATCTTTTGAGAAGTTGGGAGGGCACCGCTGAAGAAGAATCCGTTTTAAGTCTTGCCTGAAAAAAAAAGCACAGAAATAGTTTGAACAGACACACCATTAATCGTCTAGTAATGCTATATCTTTTTTTTTTCATAAAGAGTCCCAAAAATATGGTTAAGGTTGAATTTCTGAAATGTATTGCTAGATGACATTTCACAGAAACTGAAAGCCAATTTTCATTAAAACATGACTCGAGTATGCAGAAGTTGAGTCATCTCTACTTTAACAGTTCTGTATCCCAGATAAGAAACACTAGCTACTTTTATCCTTATGGTAGAGACAAGATGATCCTTCCAAGGATGTGACCTATAAAACAGGGCAGGTTGAAGCAGTCTAAGAAACTGGGAGTATGATGAGCCACAGTATTTTTAATGAAGTGAGGCTATAAATCCTGTTAAATGACTTGCCAAATCAGCTTAAGCTTTGAAATTGCAAGAGAAAAAGATCTGATTTAACTGGATTACCAACCCACTGTTGTATTCAATTGCTTTTGTGAAAATCACTCAGGTTGTAGAAGTCTTTCATTCTTTCAGTGCTGTGTGATTATAATGTAGAAACGATTATGTAAGTATATCATTTCATATGCATAATCTTTTTAATTCATGGTTTTCTTTATAAGCATCTCATACTCAATTGGAAAACACAGAAAATGGAATCATGGGCAATTTAAGAGATTTTCTCTATTATTAATACTTAACACTTGTAAAATGTTTAACCCAGGTCAAAATAATAGTTTCAAACCAGATTCCTGGACTCCAGTTCATCAAAATGTTAGCGATCATAGCATTTTAATAAGTAGTTTTGTTCCTCTTAGTTTCAAATAGGCCTAGATAAAAAAGACAAAGAAAGCCCATAGCAAATATATACTTTTGTGCTTTGTTATCAAGATGGAA
>JAQQSW010017602.1:0-11428 GCA_028646575.1 Pseudocheirus occidentalis | reverse complement strand
GTCTACAGGCCAACAAGCAAATTCTTCTTCAAAGCCAGACCAATTCTCTTTGTTTGCAGTTTAATTTTAAGCTGGGCAAACGAAAACAATGATCTAGACTTGAACAAAGTAAATGTTGGACCAATAATCCATACTTTTGTGGATGGATTTCAAGGGGTCAATGAACTTGGATAGGCAAAAAGAAGAAAAATAGAGCTTTATTTTTACTAATTTCTAAATGAAATTTATTCTTTCCTTTAATTATGCATGTAGACTATAAACATTCTGAGAAGGGGTCCATAGGTTTCACCAGACTGTCAAAGGCACCCATGATACACAAAAGGTTAAGAATCCCTGACCTAGACTGTCCCTTGTAATTTCAAATCCTACAGTCCTATTGATGACAGCCTGTCAACCGTCTGGACCTCTGCCTTGTTCCTGCAGTCAGACTTGCTTGCTGTACTGTACCACTCACCTACTGAGACATTTACCTATTGCTTCCTCCTACCCCCATTGATGTCTCTCAGCTGGCCACCCATCTGGATTTCCTCCTGTCTTTGATACACTGCCCAACAACTCAACACTGATGCATCTGTCTAATCTCAATTCCCAGCAATCTCTGGTTTGGCAAGTTTTCCTGCCCCTGAAGCCCTGGTCTGATGGTGACTTAGGTAAAGTGTTAGCATAAATATCCAGGTGAGAAGCCAAATGGTTTGACTGGGAGAGTTTAGAGAAATCAATTTAAAATTGGAAAGCTCCTTGCTGCCAAGATCCCTGCCTCGGCCTGGAGAGGTCAGTAACCCAGTGACCTGGTATTAGAACCTTGTATTTAGAGTAAAAGACTTGAGTTTGAATTCCCCTTCTGTATGTTCTTCTTTTGTCACTTTAGGCAAGTCATTTAATCTCCATTTCCTTAGCTATTAGATGAAGGGCTTAGACTAGATGACCTCTGAGGT
Source organism: Pseudocheirus occidentalis (assembly GCA_028646575.1). Taxonomy (NCBI): domain Eukaryota; kingdom Metazoa; phylum Chordata; class Mammalia; order Diprotodontia; family Pseudocheiridae; genus Pseudocheirus; species Pseudocheirus occidentalis. Next base: position 10,493 of record JAQQSW010017602.1, on the reverse strand, counting down.
TCCTTTAAGCTCTATAATCTAGTATACTAAAGTTTGGATGACCAAAAAAATAGAATTTTTTCCCTACTATATTGGGATCATCTGCTGTGACTCCCACCCCCAAATCCACTTGGAATATGGAAATTTACCTGCTGACAAAGAGGATCCCATACCAGCTAGACAGAACAGTGGATAGAACACTAGGCTTGGAGTGAGGAAGACCTAAATTTGAATCTGGTCTCAGACAGATCTTTCGTGAGTCACTTAATTGCTGTCTACCTCAGTTTCCTCAATTGTAAAATGACATTATAATAGCACCTACCTCCCAGTGTGTTTGTGAAGTTCAAATGTGATATTTTGAAAATGCTTAGCATTATAGTACGTGTTTAATAATTACTTGTTCCCCCCTTTGCTTTGAAGCTGAATAGGTTTATTTTAACCAATGCCAAGAACAAGCTGGTTTTAAAAGAAGAGAACACTTGATACTACTAGCTGTATGACCTTGGGCAAGTCATTTAACCCCAATTGCCCTGCCTTCCTCCCTCTAAAAAGACCCAAAAAAATGAAAGAGGCAGAGGAACTAAAGATCAAATTGTCAACATTTGCTGTATTATGGAGAAAGCAAGAGAGTTCCAGAAAAGTCTCTACTTCTGTTTCATTGACTACGCTAAGACCTTTGGCTGTGTGGATCACAACAAAATGTGGCAAATCCTCAAAGAGATGAGAGTACCAGATCATCTTACTTGTCTCCTGAGGAATGTGTATGCAGATCAAGAAGCAACAGGTAGAATTAAATATGAAACAACTGATTGGGTTAAGATTGGAAAAGGAATACAAGGCCATATATTATCATCTTACTTATTTAACTTATGTACAGAGTTCATCATGTGAAATTCCATGCTGAATGAATCAAAAGCCAGGATTAAGGTTGCTAGGAGAAATCTCAATAATCTCAGCTATGCAGATGATACCACTCTGATGGCAGAAAGTGCAGAGGAATGAAGAAACTTCTTAAAGAGGGTGAAAGAGGAGACTAAAAATTTACTTGAAGCTTTACATAAAAAAACTAAAATCCTAGCAACTGGTTCCATCCTTTCCTGACAAAAACTGGATTTCATCTGCAATGGTTACCCCTAAATCTATATCCACATCAAAGTCTCCTTGTTGGACCACTGGAGAACTTCACAGTGAGTCAGGATATCCTTCAAATGAGTATTTGCTCAAACAGGATTTCTAACCCCAATGTGTCTGAAAATGAATGATTAGCTAGCTCTTGGGAGAGTAGTAACTGAAAAGCAATTACAGTTCAAAGGATGGGAAAATTAAATGGTATAGCCCAATCTGCCTCTGGCTTCTGCAACAATTACACAAGGGGGTAAGAGTGAGACTAGGAGATCAAGAGAGGAGCAGAAATGAGGCTGAGTCAGTCAAAATATTAAATCTAATTTTAAAACAACATGACCAAATTGGCTGATGCCAGAATACCATCTCCCAATTAACCCATGTTCTCAAAGGGTTGCTTATGCTGCTGTATATTTCAGCAATGAAGGCTTTGGGATTGAGAAATCATGTTGTTATATTATCCAACCCCCACAACTTGTGTTCATTTTATATAGGTATCATTAGCAGGGGAAATGTGTCCCTATGCCAAACATATGAAATACTTCATTTTTTTTACTGGTCAAATAACAAGGTGAATTCAGGAATTCTCTAAAGATCAGGTCATTATTATGAAGCTTAAATAAATGTTTGTTAGAGAATTTGATACACTTTCCCCCTCTCCCTTCACTTCCCTATTGCATTCTGTCTGGAACATTGATTAGGAAAACTCCAAGATTGGGTAGGAAGGGAAGGGTCAGGGTGGTTACAGAGGGCCAAGAAACGAAAGCTGAAATGTATGGAAAGACCAGATAGCAAGTAGAAAGTGAGTCAAGAAAATTCATATGAGATGAGGAAGTCAAAATGCAGGGATCTGCCAGGTGTTGACCATTTGTCTGAACACTTCCTGTTATCCCAAATGTTACTCTTTTTATGGGGTCACCACCTGTCCTTTAGCCTTGGATGCCTTTAGGAAGTTATAGTCATGTATATTCCCCATAAATACTTAAATTAAGATATGTTGTAATTTCTTAAAACTGTAGTTCTGCTATGTGGTTTGACTCACCCCAGTTTGTCTAACTGACAAAGGAGGGTGTTGTGTCCCTACCTTACTGGAAAGGTTCAATGTGTATTGGAAAAATATTGGAAATATTCCAAAATATTGGAAAATAGAGAGAAGCAGGGAGATGATAAATAAGCTTGGGACAGAACCAATCAATCAGTCAACATTTCAGGCATGCCTCATTTTATTGCACTCACTTTATTGTGCTTCAAAGATATTGTGGGGGTTTTTTTGGTTTTGTTTCTACAAATTGAAGGGTTGTGACAACCCTGAGTCAAGTAGGTCTATTGGCATCACTTCTCCAATAGCAATGTATCACATGGTATTTCTGTGCCACATTTTGGTCATTCTCACAATATTTTGAACCTTTTCATCATTATTATTTCTGTTATGGTGTTCAGTATTCAGTATCTTACCTTTGTAATTGTCTCAGGGTGTCATGAACCAGATCTATATAAGACAGTGAGCTTAACTGATAAATGTGTGTGTTCCGACTGCTCTACCAACAGGCTGTCCCCATTCTCTCTTCTTCTTGGATATCCCCATTCCCTGAGACACAACAATATTGAAATTAGGCCAATTAATAACTCTATGATGCCTCTAAATGTTTAAGTGAAAGATGATGGTTAGAATTTTTTTGCAATAAAATATTTTAAAATTAAGGTATGTATATTGTTTTTACACATTATACTACTGCACACTTAATAGACTACAGTAGAGTATAGACATAACTTTTATATTCACTGGGAAACAAAAAAACTAATGTGACTCAATTTATTGCAATATTCATTTTATTGTGGTGGTATTAAACTGAACCAACAATATCTACAAGATATGGCTATATTAAGTGCCTACTATGTGCCAGGCACTGTGCTAAGCACTGGACAAAAGGATGTATGGTCCAAGATCTTTGTGTTAGTGAGACCTGGCAATTGCCTTTAAAGGTGTTACAGTCTTCCTACTTCTCAACAGTCACAGCTACTGAAGACCCAGAAATGAAAGTCCTTGGTACCTTCAAATGGTTCTCCATTAGAAGATAATATATTTTATCCATGAAAATGACAATAAAGAAAATGCATCATCGTCTTCTGCTTTTCCAGTGTCCTAAGGACCACTGGGCCTTTCCATCTGCCCTGCAGGTGAAACCTCCTATATGTACTCTGTCTCTCTATTAGAATGTGAGTTCCTTGATAATAGGGGTCATCTTGCTTTCTTACTTGTGCTCCCAACACATAGTATGGTGCTTTCCACATGAGAAACACTTAATAAATGCTCACTTATTAATTCATTCGCTCACTCATTCACCTGCATATATTCTCACCAACTCTTTAACTGCTTCTTTTCTCCTACCTTCATTGGTTCCTTATCTTCTTCATTACTGACAAAGGAGGGTGTTGTGTCCCTACCTTACTGGTAGGGACTCTTTTATTTAGAGTACCTGGAATCCATGGACCTACAAAGAATCTATGGGAAGATGTCAAGGGGTCTATTAATTTAGATGAGAAAAAAAACCCTCATTTTAATTTTCACTTATCTTCTAACTGAAATTTATCCTTTCTTCCAATTACTAATTTTAATTATTCTGAGAAGGGTTCAACAGACTTCTTGCCAATGGAGTCTAGACACAAAATGTGCTAAGGATTCCTAATTTAGATCTTTCTCAAGGATCTTCATTTGGGCTTCTTTAGTTTCTTCCTTACTTCAGTAACCACTCACTTTTACTCAGATTTCTATCCCTGGTCCTGACCTCTCTTCTAAGCTTCAGCTGCTTTCTAATTCCATCTCCAATTGCTTTCAGGACATCTGTACTTGGATAGCCCATTGACAATTGAAATTAAATATGTCCAAAATTGAGTTTATCAATTTTCTCAAAATACCTGCTCCCCCATTTGACTTTATTATTCCCGTCCGGGACACCTCCATTCCACTTCTAGTCTTCCATATTTGTGACTGTGAAGTTCTCTTTGATTTTTCCCATTCTTTGATCTCTAATAGCCAGTCAGTCACCAAGTTTGGATGATGCTACTTCTGCAATATTTCTCAAGGTTTTGACTTCTTTATCCCCATTGCCAAATATATGGCCTTGTTATCACCTGCCTAGAATACTGCAGCAACCTCCTAACAGATTTTTTCCACTTTATCTTCACTCCAGTCCATTGGTCATATTATTAATAAGCTTTCTTACATACCAATCAAATCATTCTACTGCTTTGTTCAAAAATTTTCAGTGGTTCTTTATTACCAGACAAATGTAGCTATCTCTTCCACATTGTGTGGGTTAGAAGCTCAGTGTCCCTGTGATCTGGAAAGTCCATGTAAAATGTTTTGCTCTCCCCTTGGTACCAGAGAAGTCATCTAAATTATCATGGTATTGAAAGATAAAATATAATTATGCTATACAATACCATATATACAGATATAAAACATACATATACATACATACATAAATATATATTGCATTTCTGAGTTTCCAAACTTTTTCAGTGTTGTCTGCCAACCTTTGCATATTGTTCGTGGCTTCCATAAACATTAAAAATTTTTTCATTTTGTTTCTTGTGCCAATTCATGATCTATTGAATTTGAGATGGGGAAACTTGGGGTGTGGAAGGGATAACTGAAATGTTTGAAGTCCCATTCTAGACCCTGTACAACCTGATATGACCCTGCCTTCCCAGTTTTATTTCATGTTTCTCCCTTCTACACATTCCAGTCAATAGGAAAACTGGATTACTCCAGGACTTCTAAGTGTACCATGTTGCTTTTCTATCTCTATGATTTTTTTTCATGCTGTTTATTATGCCTGAAATCCCCTCGTTCCTCTTTTTACCCAATTAATTCTTTTCTACCCCTTAAAGCTCAACTTATACTCCATATCTTCCATGAATCCTTTCCTACTCCTAACCATAAGATCATAGATTTAAAGCTGGAAGGGGACCATAGAGCCATCAAATCCAAACTACTAATTTTACAGATGAATTCAGAGTAGTTAAGTGATTTCCCCAGGGTCACACAGCTAGGAAGTGTGTGAGTTGAGATATGAACCCAAGTCTTTCTGTCTCTAAGACTTAACACACTATCCATTATTCCATGCTGCTCTGCCAAGGCCGTAGCGACCTTCCCTTGAAGGAGGTACTTTCTCTCTCCAATGTGCTTATTATGTAATATTCCATATTTTAGTGTTAAGTGTTGGTAATTATCTCTCTATTAGGTGGGGGACTCCTGAAGGTCAGGGACCATATCTTATCTAAACTTTGTATTTGCTCTCCAACACACAGTAGGCACTTAACTATTAGTTGAATGAATAAATGGTCCATGTGGATGTAGATGAATTGTGCTCCCTCAGGATAGTTTCTCTACGCTTTAATTGTGGTGGTCATGAGTAGTTCTTTCTCTGCTATAGTATGACTTTTCTCTGGCAAGATCACCTTGGGAAAGAAGTACGCACAGGACTCTGTTAAGAGAGAAGGGAATGAGGCCTTTGAGAGGTATGGGATTAGCAACACACAACATACCAATGAGCTGCCCTCAAACTCTGTTCTAACTTGGTAGGACATGCAAGGGCTTTAGACCTGTGGCTTCTGAGGACATCTATAAGTTAGAGAAACATCAGAGAGAACTTTCCCTGAGGATTATTATCATCATCTTATTATAGTTAATAGAAGGGTGTTGTTGTTCACTCACGTCTGCCTCTGTGTCCCTATTTGAGGTTTTCTTGGCAAAGATACTGGAGTTGTTTGCCATTTCCTTCTCCAGGCTATTTTACAGATAAGCAAACCGAGGCAAACAGGATTAAATGATTTTCCTAGGGTCACATAGCAAGTAAGTGTCTGAGACAAGATTTGAACGCTGGAAGATGAGTCTTCCTGATTCTAAGGCCAGCACTCTGTGCACTGTGGTGCCTCCTAGCCAGCTCTAATTCAACTGAATTCTCTAACTAAGCAATGCTTTGGGATAGAAAGGATTGGGATCCTTTGTCTAATTGAAACTTCTGGGAGTAAATTAGATAGGAAGACAAATGTTTCATCTGGAATTTAGCCAAAGTACCAATGCTAACCTGCAAAGGTACGTATCAGGGAGTCCTTACTAAAACTTCAGCAGTATCTGGCCTTAGCTACTCCTAGAATTCTGCTCTCTACTATGTCTCCTCACCCAGGATCCTGTATTTTTGTTATCTTATTTTACTTCATTCTCCTCTTGCTATATTTCTGACTTTCCAGACTTTCAGACTTCCAGACTTTCCAGACCTCAATACCATGTCTCAACTGTAATCTCACTCTAACATCCCACAGGTCCCTGGGCCTCCTCACCATGGAATGTCCATCTGCCATGTTGGTCCCCTTCTCCCATCAGGGAGTTCTTCTCAAGGACTCAATTTTTTGGGAGGGTCCCAGGTCCAGCAACTTCATTCCCCTCTCAGCTATGATTCTGACTTTCTGGACCTCAACACCATGCCCAGTGAGACTATCTTCATTCCTACCCCACCTTTAAATGCTCATTTGCGAGTGATCTTCCCTCATTAGAATGTAAAGTCCTTGAAGGCAGGGACTGTTTTTCTTTTTGCTAGTATTTATACCCTCAGCACTGAGCACAGTGCCAGGCACAGAGTAATCACTTAATAAAATGCTTATTGCCTTTCCTGCTTTAGGTCACTGGATCATAGATTTAGAAAAGGAAATGAACTCAGAGATCATATAATCCAACCCCACATTTTATAAATTTTTGGAGGGGGACAGGCAGGGCAATTGGGGTTAAGTGACTTGCCCAAGGTCACTAGTGAGTGTTGTGTCTGAGACTGGATTTGAACTCAGGTCTTCCTGACTTCAGGTCCAGCACTCTATTCACTGCACCATCTAGCTGCCCCTGAAGACATTTCTTAACCTGAGATTCTGTGATTTTTGTGTTCCATTTGGATCATGTCATTTCCTGAGGGAGAAAAAAAGAACTGACCCTGGATAACCACATCACCTGGATGTTTGACTGAGGTCCAGAGAGGTTAAGTAATTTGCCCAAGGTCACATAGGCGGCAGAAAGCAGAGTTGAGATGCAAATCCAGGTCTTCAGACTCTCAGATTCAATTCTCTTTCCATGATACTATTATATTGCCTCTCATAGAACTGACTGAGTGCTTTTCAGAACTCACGCAGGACAAGAGTTCCTTTCTTTATCCTCCTCCCAATATGTGAGCGTCCTGTTGAGGTTTCTCCAAATCAGGACTTATTAACTAGGCTCTACCTCACTTGGTTTGTGGAACTTAGTGAGATCATAACTTTTCCTGTTGTACCAAACTTGTCCTTGTCTGTAGGCTGGAGAATCAGGGCAGACAGAGAGCTGGGTATCTGTCACATCCTTAAAAGGAACAGCATTTTCACAATACCTTGAGGGACCAAGCTGCATCAAATGACTTAGTACATCTTTTTTTTTTATTTTGCCTATAAAGCAAAGAAATAGTAGGATGAAAATATTTGTTTTTAAGTAAGATGATAATGACAGCTTACAATTATTCGAGTTTAAATTCCATTTGCACAGAAATAATTATAGTACAATTATTTTGAAATTTCACGCATCAATTGATGTGTCTGGTCCTTCTTGTGCAAAAGTCACAAAAAAGACAAGAGAAGAAAAGCTGGATATCAGCAAATATACAAAATAATCAAGGCTAGATGTGTGGTTTACTTGATTTGCAAATTAACTAAAACTAATTATAGGTTGGTGAAACTTTTGTTTCAGTTAACTTGGCAAAATGACAGGTTGATGGATAAAATTTTACATTCTTATTGACAATAATGCTTTGTTTTTTGCATGCTGGGAGTTAGTCTAAGTGAATTATTAGGATTGAAATAAATATACACGATTTTCCCTGTCATGAACATGGTCTGCATGAGAACCCAGACATTAACCTTTAACATGTTGATTACGTACAATGACATCCGTTTTGTCCTAAATGACAAATAAGGAAATACTTTAGATGGGATAATAAAAATTCTGCAAAGATGTGGGTTAGAATTTTTAAATGAGCAATTTATCATTTACTGAATATTCAGAGAGCAATGGGAAGAAAGGTGTAGTTTTTCTCCAACCCAACTGATTAAGCTATGACAGCTATGGTGACTTAGCTGTAATTGACACTCTTCCATACTTGCTATATACAATACAGCTCATAGAATAGATACGGCTCTTGGAGCTCCTGTTCTCCCTGTGAATATAGGTGTTTCAAAAGCCTTGTCTCTCAGATACTATAAAGTACTTTGCCTTTCTAATAATATGTACCATGTAATATTGTCTCACGTACACTGATGTCTTGTTCCCCTACTATACCAGGAGTTCTGGAAGGATGCAGACTATGCTTAATCCAAACTTTGCCTCTCCATAGGTCTCCTATCTCTAAGTCAATATTCCTCCCTTTATACTAGGCTGCATTTTCAGTGTAGGTTTGTATGGGATGTGTCTGATAAGTAAGAGAAGGATCTACCCTACTTATAAACAAACATCCAGGTGATGTGGTTATCCAGGGCCAGTTCTTTTTTTCTCCCACAGGAAATGATGTGATCCGAATGGGACACAGAATCACAAAATCTCAGGTTAAGAAATGTCTTCAGGGGCAGCTAGGTGGTGCAGTGAATAGAGCACTGGTCCTGGAGTCAGGAGGATGAGTTCAAGTCCGGCCTCAGACACTTAATATTCACTAGTGACACTGGGCAAGTCATGTAACCCAAATTGCCCTGCCTTCCCCCCTCCAAAATCAAGGGAAAAAAATGTCTTCAGTGGCTCTTTATATGAGTTCAACCCATGTGTAAAAGAATCCCGTCTACAACAGAGCTGTTAACTAGCCATTTTGATCTTGCTTGAAGGGCAACATGCTACTTCCTGCGTGGTCCATTCTACTTTTGGGTCGCTCCGATTCTTGGGAAGTTTTCCCTTATACTAAGCCTAAATCTTCCTCCTTGTAACTTCTGCCTATTATTCCTCATCCTGACCTCTGCAACTAAGTGGCACAAGTCTGACCTCTTTTCCATGAAACAAGCCTTCAAAGACTTGAAGAAATTGATCATGCCCACTTGTCTTTTCTTCTCCAGGCAGAACACTTCCAGTTGCTTCATTTAATCCTTACATGAGATGAATTAAAGGCACTTCACTATCCCAGTTGTTCACTTTTGGTTACTTTGGTCCTTCCTGATGTTTACCCTTTCCCACCAGACATGGGCACACTGCTCTTTGCACTTAAATGTCATTGTGTTTTTACTTTGAGGAGTTATGATGGAGTTGGAAAAATAATCTCTCCTCTTAAGGAATGGCTGGTACAGTGGCAAAAACAATGATTCTGGAGTCAGAGGACTTGAATTCAAATCCCACTTTTGACACTTACTAGGGGTGTGATCTTGGACAAGTTACTTCACTTTTCTATGCTGTAAATTGAGGTTAGACTTGATGGTTTCTAATATACCGTATAACCCAACATTTAGATCATAGGTCCTTAAAAACAAATGCTAAGGGAAAAGTTTATGAACAAATCATATAGAGAGGATCATAGTAAATGAAATTAATAATTTTGATGACATGGAATTAAAAAGGTTTTTTTTTGAGAATTTGTTTTGTTTTACTATGTATGTTCTTTTAATATAAATTTTTTATTTGTTTTCTTGTTTACATCATTCATTTCCATGAGATTTTTGAGTTACAAATTTTCTCCCCGTCTTTCCCCTACCCCAATCCCAAAACAGCGATCCCGCTGTAAAGCCCCTCCCTGGATCTGCTGTCCTTTGTGGTGTCCTCCAACACCCCTTTAGCTTTCTGGTAGGGCAGGGAGGGTCTCCCTACTCCAGGCCCTGTATATCTTAATTTCTAGCTGCATGTGTTGCAGAGATTTAAATTCTAGACTCTTTTGGTTCCTCCCTTGTCACTCACCCCCACTGGAAGGACAAGCAATTCAATATAGGTTGCGCATGTGTAATTACACAGGACATCTTCACAGTGGACATATTGTGACAGTCTGATCATATGTCCCTCCTTCCTATCCTGCCCCCCCTTATTCTGTTTTCTACCCTGTCTCTGTCCCTTTACTGAAGTGTTTGCTACCAGCAACCCTCCCCCAGACCCTGCCCTCCCCTCTGTCATCTCGCCTCTCATCCCCATGCTCCCTACTCTCCTGTTTGGTGTGATACCCAGTTTAGAGTTTATGTCATTCCTTCCCTAAGCCAAATTCAATGAGAGTAAATGAGAGTAAAGTTGTAACAGTTATTCCTTGCCTCTTCTATATGGGATGATTAACCCCATTTTGTCTCTCCCTGTCTCCTCTCATTCTAGTCCTCTCCCACCTCACAATTTCACTTCTGGAACCTGGCTATAACATTTCTAG
>JAQQSW010017601.1:0-11428 GCA_028646575.1 Pseudocheirus occidentalis | reverse complement strand
ACATGTACAGCCTGTATTGAATTGCTGCTTCTTCCAGTGGGAGTGGGTAACAGGGGAGGAATTGCAAGAATCTAGAATTTAAAGCTATACAATAAAATGCAACTGGGAAACAATACATACAGGGATGTAGAGGGGCATTGGAGGAGGACATAAAAGGGAACAGATTGTGGGAGGGGCTTTACGATGGGATCAATGTTTTGGGCTGGGGGGTAGGGGAACGAAGGGGGTAAAATTTATAACTCAAAACTTTGTGGAAATGAATGCTATAACCAATAAAATAAATTAAAATAAAAAAGTCGAAGTGAGAACTGTATATTTGATCCTAGAAACCATAAGGAGCCACAAGAGTTCATTGAATAAGGTGGTGGGGAGGTGGAGGTGATATGGTCAGACCCTTTCTTAAGGGATTGATTTAACTACTGAATGAATAAGTGTTGAATGGGGAGAGATGTGAGGATGAAAGGCCAACCAGCAGGGAAGATCTTTTAAAGCAGGAAAATATCTAGTATTTCAATGATAAGGGTATCAAGGGTATCAAGGTAGAGGCAGTGTCAGATGAGAAAAGGTGACATATATGAGAGGCATTATGAAGGTAGATATGATATGATATGATAGAACTTGACAAGTCATTGGATATGGTGGGTGGGGAAGGTGGAGTGAAAGTTGCAAATCTGGATGACTGGGAAGATGATGGTACCTTTGACAATGCTAAAGAAGTTAGAAAGAGACTTTTAGGGGTTTAGGGGGAAAGTTAACGAGCTTAGTTTTTGACATTCAAATTTGTGATGTTTATGGGACATCCAATTCAAGATGTCCAGTAGGACCATAGGTCAGGAGAGAGGTTAGGATTAGATAGATTTGAGAATCATCAGCATAGACAAGATCATTTTGAGAATAGCTAGGATGGCTAAAATATGGACTCTGTTAATAATGATGCAAAATAAGAATGGAATTGTAGGTCAGCGACATTACATTAAGTACATTATCTTAAGTACCAGGAAGGAAAAGTTTATATATTTATTCTAAAGGTAATTAGGAACCACTGAAGGGTGTTGTGTTGTTGTTTGAGAGTGGATCTCCCTATCTTAACCCCAAGTGGAAGTGCAGTAGCCATTCATGGACCTAATCAAAATCCTGATCAGCCTAACAGACTTAACCTTCTCTCTTCCAAGACTCAAATGCTTCATTCCTCTTTAGACCATCTGATGACCTTCCATTCATGAGCACCCACCATATTCATGCCAAACAATACAGACATGCTTTACTCCTACAAAGCAGTTCAAAACTCCTGACCTCTCACTCCCCCAACAGCAGGAATCATAGGCGTGGACCATGCCTGGCACAATGAAGGTTTTTAAGCAAGGGAATGATATTGTTCCTTAGGAAGATTATTTTGACAGTGGTGAAGAAGATAGACCAGGCATATGAGATATTAGAGGCAGAAAACTTCTGTCACTCAGTCCTATTAAGTAAATCATGAAGGTATAGAATTGTTGTGGAATATAAAATGATTCACATTGGTGGTCTAAAAGGATTAATGTGACTAATTTCTTAAGCAGTATAAAATAGCAGCTGGTAAGTATTCATTATCTAATAATTGAAATGAAGACAAAATGTGCCTCTGTTTCCAGGAGGCCTTTTATTTTACTATATCCCTCCCATTCAAAGACAGACCAATTCTTTTTTTTTCTTAAAAAGTGTCAGAATTAATGGAGGGGTACCTGTATCAATAATGCAATATTCACAACACCCACAGTGGTTATGAATATGCTGATATAGTTGTGAATCACAAAATATAGCAAACTCTGCACATGGAGGGCAGAAGCAAAGCCTTTATTCCAATACCAGAAACCCAAGTCCCAGAACCAGAAAGAGGAGTCCCAAAACCAGAAAGCCAAAGTCCTTACAGTAGTCATGAAGTTGATACACATGGTTAATGCAGTAAATACCCACATTCCCAAGCCTTCACAATAGAACAGGTTCCCTCAAGCACGGATCCTCTCTAACTCACAATAGCTCCTCAGCCTGGTTCTTGGAAGTTCTGCAGAAGGAGGATCTCAGCAAAATGGTGCAGCCTCCAGGTGGTCACTGAGAGAAAATCTGACTGTCCTGCTGGTTCTCTTCCTTATATACAGTATAGCTCCTCCCTGTTCTTCCCCTTCCTGTTAAGGTGTTAACTACTCCCAAGGTGTTAATTTGAAGTAAGGTGCTAAGTACCTGTTTGCTAAGTGACTGTTTACTAAGTGCCGATAGAAAGGGGCATGGAAGATCTTCAGATTCCATTAAATTACATTACCTAAGATGGTAAAAATATTTCCTGGGCTTCTTGTAGCTGACTCTATTTAGAAATTATTGTGTAGGAAACACAAGAATGATGGATGAGAACATTAAACAAAAAGGGCTTTGTTTGCCAGATGCAAATAAATAAACAAATATTACTGTAGGGACTAGAGAGAGATTGAACTCAGATTAATATGATAATGAAATTTTATGTTACAACTATAAAAACAAATTATACATTTAGGAAAGAGAAAAATCCAAGACTGCTATTCTAAAGTATCAGTCTTTCCGTGCTTGTTTTCCTTTTATACTATTACTCGCTAGCTCTTTCAGAATCTTTTAATAAACAAGTGCCTCTGAAAAATATATGCATAAAGGCTTTCTATGAATTTTCAGCATTTTGTGTTTGTGTACATATGTTTCTATTAACCTTTGGGCAAAATATATTTCCATAGGTTTTACATTCCTTCTGTGTTTATTTTTTTAATCTCTGAGGATTTTTATAAAATCTATTACACTTTTAATTTTTTCAGTTCTGTTTAAGCAATGAAATTGAGTGTGTATTGGTTGCTTCATCTACAGGGAGATAAATGTAAACTTCTTCACTTTATGTCCATACCTAAAATCTCAGAATATCTAGTATTCAACAATAAGTCAGCAAAACTGATCAGTTAAAGATTCCAATTTTCCCAAAAACAATTCTTTCTAGAACTGAAGTAAACATCAAAATTGGAGACATAAATGTTTATTAAATTTTCAAATTGAAAGTCATTTCATCAGATCAGTATGACACATAATAGAGTACATATTACTTAATACCCTTTTCTTTGCCCTTCCTTTCCTTCCATTTCTATCTTCCCCCTTCCTTCACTTTCTAAGTCTCTACATCCTCATAACCCTCTCTCCTTACTCTTAAAAATTGTCCCTTTCATTGTTTTCCATTTCCCTAATATATAAGCCAATTTATTTCATTCTTATTACTATATTCATCACAAAATTTTAGCTGGAATCTTAAAGTCCATTTAGTCCAATAACTTCATTTTATAGATGATGAAACTGAGATCTAGACATAGTAAATTATCTGCCCAAAGTCATACAGAATGAGGCAGGATTTGAAATTAAATCCTCTAAATAAATACTATACACTCTTCTCACTAAACTATAGTGATTCTTGTAGTTCCAATGCAGTATTCACAATGCCAACAATCACCGTAAATATGCCAGTGTAGGGCTTGATCATTAAAATATAACAGACTCTCCATATAGAAGACAGAAGCAAAACATTTATTCAGATACCAGAAAAACAAATCCCAAACCATCATAGTAGCAAAGAAGTTAATAAGCCACAACAGCACAAGCAACCACACCATCCTTTAGCCTTCCCACAAACAAGCATTTACTCACAGGCCTGTCTCTCTCGGATATGTCCTCTCCTCCATCCAGTCTAGCTGCTCTAAATCCCAGTTTCCTATGGGCTCTGTTCCACCTGTCAGCAAAATCCTTCTACCACAGGCTCCAAGTGATTACATTTAGTTTATTAGGCGTCAGGGCATATCCTCAAAGCAGGGAAAGTCTTCAAATTCCCCCAAGTTTATTAAGGGGCAGGGAAGAGCTTCAGATTCCCATTACCATTACATTCAGGACCAAGATCTTTCATGTACCTTACATAGCAAAAGTATATTAACAATACATTTCATTACATAGATTAATGAGAGTTTGGGGGTAATTGGTGGGATAACTGGTATCAAAAGAACTTTGCAACAATGTAGCAGGGATAATAGAAAGTTTAAGTACAAGTACCCCATCTTTCCCTCCTCAAACAAATGGGGCTCAAAATCTTGGGGTAAGGGGTGAAGATCTATTCTACATAGCTACTTCTAGCTGAAATTGGATGTAGAATTGTACTTGTCCCGAAGAGGTCCCTTTTGAGAGATCAGTTCTGTAGCTGTTGTCTGAAGCTCAGTTGATGCCAGGTCCATGGGTGGCACATCAAAGTAATGGACAGGGAGTAACATCCAGCTTAAGTGATGAGACATCTCCAGGTGGAGGGTACTAAGCCTTCAAGAAACAAATTTCGCAAACAAGTATAACAGATAAAAAAAAACAAAAAGAGACAAATATGGGGTCAGCCATGCTTCTGGAGTCCATGAAGTCCATATCATAGCCTCATTCATAGTAGAATATATAAGTTAAGGGTATAATTTGGTAATCACCTTCTCCTCGATAAAAAACAGTTACAATATCATCTTTCCCATGTGTTATAATCTCCTCAGCCTTTGGAACATTGTCTGACTTCTGCTTTACCCATACTTTAGCTCCCCAATTTTATTCTATTAGTAGAACCAAAGCCTTCAGTTCCTCAGATAGCTATTTCAGAAGTAGGGTCAGCTTTCAGAAGGGATATTGTTTCACAAGGAATAATAATCACTTGAACTATTCTATCTTTTTTACAAAACTGTATGGCTTCTTCACCCAAATATTGAAAAGTGACAACAATTTCTCCTTGATAATTAGAATCTATAACTCCAGGCAATACATATGTTCCTCAAGGTGCTAAACCTGATTTAGGTAATATCCATCCAAAATGAATTTTAAGTATTCTCATACATATTCCAGTGAAGATGTTTCTTATTTATTTTCTGTCCAACCAAAAGTTCTCTAAACAATGTAAATCATATCCTGCTGAACTAGGTGTTTCCTGGCAGTGGTGTGGACATCTTGCCTCATAGTCCAATACTCAGTACTTGGGATCTTATATGTCTGCTGTTTTCTAATTTGCAGATTTGGGGTCATCATTCCGGCTAGAGGCATACTTCCTCCCAATGGTCTATTATTCAAATTAGATAAAGCAATGAACAAATTATCTTTCCAATGTTTAAGTGAATTATTAGAAATTAACTCCCTTAACTGTTCTTTGAATAATCCATTTATTCTTTCAATTAACCCAGATGCTTGTGGATAATATGGAACAATATATCTATTCATTTTAATATGCAATATCTTTTCATTTCATTACTTTTGAAATGTGATCCATTGTCACTTTGAATCTGCATTGGAGTGCGTAATACAGACTTATGAGATCTAGAGCTTTACAGGTGTTTTTCTGGGTTGCATTCTTATAAGGACAAGCCACAAGTACACCTGAATAGGTGCTGACAGAAGTACATATAGATTTGCATCCTTTATCTTGTGGTAGAGGATCAATATAATCTATTTGAAAATTTGGGCTGGGACTTTTCCCCTTGATATCTCCCTAGTTACTACCCAAGGAAGAGTTTGTTACTTTTCCAATTGGCATATATAATATTCCTCTGCTATCTGTTATAATAATGAATGAGAGATACTAATATTTCTATCTTTTGACCACCAGTGTATGACCTAGACTCCTAAATGGCGAACCATTTGATGAACCCATTTTGCTAGTACCAGATCATCAGTTGATGTGAGCGTAGGGACAAAATGTGAGTAGCAATCATTGATAATAGATCAGCATGTGCATTGTATTCACTTTCTGGAATGGTGAGGGCTACATGTGCATCTGCATGAAAAACTGTCAAATTAGTAATCAAAGACATATCCAACATTTCTTCCCATCCTTCTTTGGCCCAGATTTGTTTGCCATGAATTTCCTAATTTTGACTTTTCCACCTGAACATCCATGTATCTAACCCATTAGCTGCCACCCATGAATCAGTAAATATATGACACTGTCCTCCTTGTTCTGTTTTGATGGCTTTATGTACTGCCATAAGTTCAGCATATTGACTACTTCCACCTATCCCAGTACTTCCCAAAGTTTGCCTAGTACATGGGCTATAGGCTATTACTTTCCAATATCTTTTATGGCATATTTTGTTGTCCCATCAGTAAACTATGTGTGTTTCTTCTATTCTTCAGTTAATCCATCATATCCATCATTCTATTTTACCAAGGACTGTACCAACTGTAGCTCTGGTTCAGGGGATGTATCATTTCCCTCAGTATCAATGTTTGCTATATATAGATTCATATAGAGCAGAAACTCCACTTTTGCCTCTTTTACCTCTATTTTGAATATATCATTTCTATTTAATTATGCTGGCCTCTTGAGCATGTTTAACTCTGTGAGAAGCTGGGGTACTGGTTACCCAGATCATAATTGAGATTCCAGGCCTTAATGTCATGTTATGACCCAGTCAGTTGCTCAAGTCTCTACTGAGGCCCAGCTAGTAACTGCTTTTCAAACAATGTGTATTAAACTCTAGATGAGGGAAGTTTCCTAGACAAAAATACTAAAAGGTACATCTTGGCTTTGTTTTTGCCATAAACTCCAGTATGCATATTCATCCTGTACTGTCACTTGTAATTCCATTGGGAAATTTTGCATAGGCCATAAATCTAGGGTCTTGGTTTCTTCAAAAGCTTTACTCTGCTCAAGTTCCCAATCAAATTCATATTTCTTCCTGGTAACTTTATATAAGGATCTCAAAATATGTCCCAGATGTGGTATGTGATGTTGCCAATATTCAAATAATGCTGTAGACTTTTGGACCTCTTTCTTATTGGTAGGAATAGTAAAATCCTGAATTTTTTGTTGGCTTGCAGCAGAGTCTCCCACAGTCCCTTATTCCATTGTATGCCCAAAATTTTTATATTTTGAGTTGGTGCTTGAGTCTTTGCAGGGTTAATTTCCTATCCTTTGCTTTTCATATGCTCAGTTAAAAACATAAAACGCTTCTCTACTTCCTTTACATTTATTCCCTGTATCGTAATATCACATATGTAAGCTGTCCACCAGGTAGCTTTAATTCATCCAAATGTTCATCCATAATCTTATGACAAATAGTGGGACTATGTGGCAAGCAGGTGAACATATATTGTCTGCCTTGCCAAGTGAAAGCTAACTGGTCCCATCGTTTAGAGTCTATTGGGATGGTAAAGAAAGCATTGGCTAAATCAATAACTGTGTACCAAGTCCCATCATATTTCTGGATCTTTTCTATTAAGGTGGCAGTACCTGGAACAGCAGTATACAAGGGAAGAGTCACCTTATTCAGTTATCTATAATCAATTGTCATTCTTCATGTTCCATTTGATTTTTATATTGGCTAGACAGGATTAGTCCATCATGTGGTTGTAGGACTAAAACTCCTGCTTCAATATATTCCTTTATAGTGCTGTTAATTTCATCTTGCTCACCTGGCACATGATACTTCTCTGAAGGAGTTACTTCACAAGGTTCAGGTAAAGTGATTAGGTCCATTCATATTTTTCCCACTAAAACTGTATTAGTTCCTATCTTCCTTTCTGCAAATTGGTATTTTCCTTCAGGTAAATTGAGTGTCATACTTCTCAATATATCTATTCCAATGACGTATTCAGAAATGGGTACAATAACCACAATATAGTCTTTCTTAGGTAATTGTCCAAATTTCATTATTAGTTTGGTTTGTGTGGCTGATATTTCAGCCCCTCCCAGTCCTGTGATGTTAATAGGAGTTCTATGCTTGAACTTATCAGGGTTCCCATAAATAAGGGAGGCTTCCACCCCAGTATCTATCAATGCACAGGTTAAAATATTTGATGCATTTTCCCAATATATAGTCAGATTGATATGTGATCTGTAATATTGTCTATGTATTTTTTTAATCTGAACTGTGGCTTAGCCAATTTCCTATTCTCCCTGAAGGTGTGATGAAGTTGGATACAATGGTTCAGGAGGATCTTAAGGGGCAGTTCTCATTTGCCTATTCCATCTAATATTAAGCCCCTTTTCTTGGTACTTTTTATATGGTTAATTAGTTGGAATACCATCAATTTTTCCAAAATCAACCCCTGCTCTCAATAGAGTAGTAAACAGTTCTTTTCTTGTCAAACTATTCTTTGAATCCACTGGCCATTTATTTTTCTCTCTTGAGGAAATTTATCTTTTCTCCATTCTTCCAAGTCACTTAGCTTCAGCACCTCTGAAAGAGCATGGCCTATTCACTAATTAGTAGAGTTGGAGGTAGGTGCTTATAAGAAGGAGGAGCTGTCGTCACCATATTTCTCTGAGAAACTGCTAAGGGAATATCATGATATGCATCTGTATCTCCAACCATGATAGTAATTTTCATTATTTCTTATTGCAACTTTCTCATCCATTCTCTTAGTGAATACCAGAGTCTGCTTGTTGCACCCACTGGCAGCTAAAGCTTGGTCATACTGATTGGTCATATTGTTACCTCCTGCCATATGAAAATCTCTAAAAGTTTGCTGGACAAAAGGATTCTGACAAATATTTATAAATTTCAAGCAGTCCTCACTATCTACCTATACTCCTCTGGCCCTTTTATCACTGATTCTCACCATCCAAAACACCAATGATTCTCCCATCCTTTGGGTCAATCTGCTTAATATATCAGTAACCTCCTGTTGAGTGAAATCCCCACTTATCTCCCTAAACTCCGTTTGTCCTCCCTGATTCTCCTGCTTTCTTCTCAATATGGCGCAACTTCTGCTCTTGTAAAAGCTTCATCATTTAACATTCGTTGTATTCTACTCATGCACTCTCCTGGCAGTTGTCATCATGGCAACTAGGCTCAGTCTCTACCAAAACTTAAGTTTTGGTAAAAAAGTAAGAACTTTCCCCTTATTATTTTTCTGCTTCTTTTTCTGAGCCAAATTCACAACAGCCCTCTCTTCTACCACTTGAGACCCTCCAGCTTGCACTTCTAAAGGAGAGCCCAAATGCTGCAACACAACCAACTATTTTTACATTTGAGTTTTCTCTTGTAACAGCTTGTCTCTCCCATTATAGACAATATGGTAACCTGTTAGTAAACCCCAGCTCCTCCTCCACATTGCCTCCAATTCTTTCCCTGGTTTGATTGGTATGCTTTGCGAACATATTTCTAAATCTCTATGTTCTCCCTTAGTTGCCTTAGTTCTCAGTTTCCACAGAGCCCTGTACTTTTAGCCCACTCTCTTGCTAGGGAAGAATAATCCTCCCATCCTGGGATAGCCATTTCTTCTTATAAATACCTTTTACCTCCAGATAGAGACCTGATGCCTTGCATTTCCATCTTTGTTGCCAAATGTAGTGCCAAAAATGCAGTATTCACAGTGCCAATGGTCACTATAAATATGCTTGATTGCAAAATATAACAGACTCTATGTATAGAGGACAGAAGCAAAATATTTACTGAAACACCAGAAAACTGAATCCCAAAACCAGTAAGCTGATTCCATTATAGTAGCAAAGAAGTCAATAAGCCATAACAGCACAGAGAAGCACAGCATCTTTTAGCCTTCCCACAAACCAACATTTACTCACAAACCTAACTGCCTCCCTCAGATATGTCGTCTCTTCCCTCCAGTCTCTAACTGCTCTGACTCCCAGCTTCCTGTTGCCTCTGTTCCACCCTTCAGCAATTTTCTCCCACCACATGCTACATGTGATTACATTTAGCCTATTAGGGGAGAGGGTGTATCCTCAAAGCAGGGAAATCTTCAAATTCCTACAGGTTTATTAAGAGGCAGGGAAGATCTTCAAATTACCATTACAGCTCTCAAAGTTCAAAAGTTTGACTTATTGTTTGAACAATCAACAAGCATTTATTAAGGGCTAGTCATTATATGGTGACAAAGACAAAGAAAAATGTCACTTCTCAAGTTATTTACATTCTTTTGATCAAAACAACATATGCTGGGCGTGGCATTTGACTCCCATAGATCCATGCTAGGACAGAGGGAGACAGAGCAGGGAGATGGAGAGCTGAGTTTCTGAGTCCTCCTAGGTTTCCCGCTTCCATTGTCTCTTTTTTTTCTTGCCAGCACCTCTGTATCAATCTTATTTTGGGAAGAAATACATTGATAAGCATGAGTGAGTTCTGGATTATATTAGCTCCTGGGAAGAAACCATGCCAGCAAATGTGAGAAATTATACACAGCAACAAGCAAAAGTTGTTCTTTCTATTAACTCAAAGTTCAACATTACTTACTTAAAGGTTGGCACACTGGGTATTTTAATTGGATTATCAGGTGAATTGACTAAACTGGATTCATTTGTGGAGGGAGTTGTTAAGAAAGTGGCCTAATATATGTCTAAGGTACTAGAAGACAGTAGAGATAAAGTTCAAGAAAAACCAGTGGAAGTGACTCCATTACATGTATAGCAAGGTTTCAGTGGGATATGGCCAAGTATCCAACCAAGCAGTCCCTGAAAAATATTTCTGAAATAATTGCCAAGGGAGGAAATCAAATTGAAAATCCAAGTATCAGTATAATGAAGAAGAAATGAAAGCAGACAGAGAAATGATGATCAGGTTCTCCAATGACAAGAAAAAGCAATTTGGACCACAAGTTTGGTGGCTGAAAAGTGAATTTCAGTGAAGTTTTCATAGCATGAATTCATGTGAAAGCATTAAGAGTTTCTGTTGAGTCTGTTATAAGATACAGATTGTTAGTGAACTTCAACCTAATAAGAAAACTTTGAAGAAACTGAGAGTATTGTATGATTTATACAAATACCTGGACAGCAGCACAACAGCTATTATTGATGCTCCCATGGATATTCCAGGCTTAATTCTCAGTCAATAGGAATGTTATCCCTATTATACTACAAGACTCATTGCAATCTATTGAAATTCAGGTAAAAATAGTCCTCAATACTGAAAATCCCATCCTATTGTTGGTGTGTATGAACAGAAATGAGATTGAAGTATGCCTATCCTTTTAACTATTAATTCAATACTTGCTTCTTATATTCCCTTTCCTTAGATGAATTTTCCCATAATGGTCCATCTCTTGATATTTTCTTTTCAAAGAAGAGTACGTTTACTGTTGCTTTTTATTAACCAGATTTGTAAATGTGTACTGAAAAAATCAGAGTTTATAAACAAATTAGTATATTTTTAAAGGTTTTTTCTTCATTGTTAAAGTGCTAAACTCATTACTATTGTTCACAAAGACCTTGTTTACAAGTAAAAAGTGTAAATATTTGTACAATTTTGTTCCTTGTACAAATCACTTGTACCTATAACTATTAAATGGTTATTGAATTGTGATATTTAAAAAAGTGACAATATTCAAGTATGTGTTTTCTGTATATTTCAAACAACAATCCATGAGTGCTGTAGCATATATCGAGTTAAGAAAAGCTCTTGGAAGTCCTTAGAAAGAACCGTGC
>JAQQSW010017600.1:0-11428 GCA_028646575.1 Pseudocheirus occidentalis | reverse complement strand
GGGGTCTTACAGTGGGATCAGTGTTCTGGGCTGGGGGGTAGGGACAAAAAGGGGAGAAAATCTGTAACTCAAAACCTTGTGGAAATGAATGATGTAACCAAGAAAATAAATTAAAATTAAAAAAATATTAAAAAAAAAAAAAATTTTTAGTTCAAGTGAGGTGCAAAAAGTATGCCCCATCCAAATGTGGCCTGACAGCCAGTTTCTCAGTCCCTGGTCCAAGGCACTAATAAGACACTTATTGTCCTTGCCTTCAAGAAGCTTGTTTTACAACAGCATTAGGAGCCATACTGCTTTTACACAATGAGCCAAATACATTAAAAAAAGAAAAGTTTAGGTGATACATGCAGTTGAATTTTTTAAAATGTGTTTCCTTATCCATATGGGGCATAGAGAGCTCTCTAATCTTTAAATGGCTATATAAAAATAGGGAATGAAAGGTATGGTTCCCAGTTGGGGGCCTAATGTGCATTTAAAATTGTTACTACATGTGTTACTCATGAATAAAAAGAACTACTGCCTTTCAGTCATTATTTATTGCAGAACTAGCACAGAGCTCTCTCAGACATCAAGTTTGGTTTTCTTGAGGGAAGGATGAATCTAATGTGACACAGAAAGATGAAACTCCCTGTCCACCACATCCAATTTCTGTTTTTGCTTTTTTGGAGGGAGGAAGGCAGGACAAGTAGGGTTAAGTGACACAGCTAGTAAGGGTTAAGTGTCTGAGGCTGGATTTGAACTGAGGTCCTCCTGACTCCAAGGTCCATGTTCTATTCACTGTGCCACTTAGCCACCACCACATCCAACTTCTGAGCATGAGAAACTTGTTTTATCATAAAAAGTTTAATAAAGTTCCAAAGGATAATACTTATACTATTAGTATGCATTAATTAATAAAATGCAAATTCATTTAGTCACACAGTAGCTATTATTATGTATTTCCTTAGTCACAAAATAATCTACAAACATTTGAAAATTTCACACAAGTTCAAGTCATATTAGTCAAGAGACAGTGTTTGCTAATTTATAGTTTCTGAATTAATTTTGGGACCACAGGGATCCACGACCTACAGGTTGAAAACCATTCATTTCCACTAAGAAAGCCTACAGAAAATATTTCTCCAAAACTTCTCATTCTGTAATCTCATTTACCTTTCTTAACTCTAAAGAATTTTAGAATCTATATTGAGGAGCTTATAAAGAATTAAAGAGATAAAAAGAAACAGAGGGTCTCACTACCTAATTCAGCATATCAAAATATGTAGGACTGAACCACAAAAACCTTTTCCAAGACAGTTACACATATTAAAGTTTAGGAATGTTAAGACCATAACAAAATAACAGCTAAATCTTTTCATTTGCTTGAGTCTCTGTGGTTTAGCAAGTACAACTACCTCCACAGATGTAAAATTTATAATATACTACTTAGGGCTTAAAGATATAACAGACATAAGAATAATCTGCAGTTTTTTATCTTTCTCCGAAGAAGTAAAAGCATGCTACATCTGCTTTAACTAATACTTAATATTTCCTAGTGAGAAAGGAAGAGGAAGGGGAAGAACTTAAGCTGTTTAGCCTGGAACAGGTAAGGAGGAAAGGAGGCAATAACAATTGTCTTTAAGCTTTTTGAAAGGTTATGTTTCAGAAGTATTGCATTTGCTTTGTATGTGAAGGGACACAAAATTACTCAATTTACAAAATAAACTGAGGAAAAATGAGCAACTTCCTTTAAGATTACCCAGTCTAGCCTTGCTCCCTCTCAAAAAAATCAGCACCAGAGGAAGAATAAGAACCCAAGTTTCTTGACTCCCTAAGCCAGTTCTACGTCCTTTCAAGCTCCTAAAGAGCCATCTAGCAGTTGTTGAGACTTCCAGCTTCTCCTTTAATTTGTAGTCCTATTAATACAAAGGAGTGTAAGTATAATTAAAGTCAGTCTACAAGGCTGGAACAATGGGATTTGAGTCCCTGATAACTCTAACATTACAAAGTTGAAGAATAGTTGTTGGTTTTCTTTGGTAGAAGAATTTCCCCCACGGAGAATTCCTTTCTCCTTTCTACCCCACCTCACAGATCTAGAACAACAGCAACAACAAAATTAATAATTCAAAGGAATTAAGCATAATTAATCCAATTTCTTTCCAATATTTTAAGGAAAATGTCACAGATGCAAATGAGGACCAGAATCTCAAAACTAAACTTCTTAGGAAATAAGTATCAATTGCTTAAAATGGCTCTCAGTCATTTTAACCACCTACAACATACCAAGTACTATGCTAAGCATTAGAGATAAAAAGACAAAAACAGTTCCTGTCCTCAATAAGCTTACATTCCATTGATAAAAATAACACATAGCACATGTAAATAAATATAAAGTCAATATATGATTATTTCAGAATGGATTCACAACCATTATGGAATTCAGAAAAGGTCCCATTTAAGAAAGGGTACCTGAACTGACCTTTAAAGAAAACTACGGATTCTAAAATGTAGAGGTGAGAAACAGAACATTCAGACATAGAGGTCAACCTATGAAAAGGCATGAAGACTTGAAATGTTATGTTGCATACAATGAAAAGCAGCTCAGTATTTTGGCTGGACCAGTGAATGAAGGGTAACATGCAAAATCTGGAAAGAGCTAGAACCATTTTGTTAACAGCTTCTTGAAAAATCAAACAGGAAAGTTTATATTGTATCCTGGAAATGATGGGGAGCCATTGAAGCTCTCTGAACAGAGAAATGACACAGTCCCCCCTATGTTTTATGACTATCATTTTGGCAAAGTATGGAAGATAGATAAGAAAGCAGAGAGAGTGTTGAGGCAGGGAATCCAATTACTTCTTGTCTAGGTAACTCCTATAGTAACCTAGACAAGAAGTAATAAAGTCCGGAATTAGGGGAGTGGACATGTGACTAGAGAAAAGAGGATGGATTTGAGAGATGTGATAAAGCTAGAATTGACAAGACTTAGCAAGTGATTAAATTGATAAATTATCATAGCCCAGAATATGTCAAGGACAATTAAGTTGTCTCATGTTGATTAAAGTCAGAAAACATACTATGAATACCAAAGCTTTGCAAGGATACTAATTTTTACTATTTGGATTAATAATCATTTTCTGTGATAGACCTTAGTGTTGCTGCATTCACAATTAATTTGCAAATGTTGCAGCCCCCCCCCCCCACACACACACACATCAGCCTGTCACATGTGAAAATTAGATTCACCAAATACAACTAAGAGTCTCATGGTACTCCAAACTATGATCTCCCTCCTCCCCTCCATTTACCCTTCCTCCTCGGTTTCCATCCATAATGAATCCAAGGGAAAGAATGCTAGAATCTAAGAAAGATTTTCTTTTTTTAATCCTTTAACAGGTGAATACTTACTGGTAAGGGATTGGATAAGGAATGTTGTGGTGAGGATCGTGCAACAGGTGGAACACTTCTACCAGGGCTGGTCCCTGGTCCAGTTCCCCCAGCAAACTGTTCAGAGAAGAACGAATATAAATAATTCACAACAATGCTATAATTTAGATGGGGAAAGCAGGGAAGATCAAAGCCACAAAACAAATCTTTTGACATTTCACAAAAGGGTTGTCTCCCTCCCCTCCAAAAAACCCTATCTCCTTGACCCAGGCAATCAGTTTTTTCCCACAGAGAGAATGTTACATTGTCAAAAAAATAAAAAAACAATACAACACAACACATTTTCATGTGGAGTTTTTTTGAGTACAAAGTATGTGAGCTAAAGTAAACAGATAAAATGGTTAAGAAGCTAACGATAAAAACAATTCTAAATAAATATTCTTCTTATGTGAAAAATATATCATAACAGTTATACACAGTTAGTGGAAATAATAATCAATCAGCTTCACTAACCACTAGTTACTATAAACTCATTATGTACTTCACTGACTCATAAGTACACTGATAATCTCACCCAAATTCAGTCCTTTACAAAAAAATCTACTGACTGAAGTCCATTCAATAAAGAAAGACCCTCATTTGGGCTCTAACTTGTGTTGGTCAACCATACAGAATACACAGGTTTGAATTTTTGGTGGACAGTAATTTCTGCAGTGATAATGTCTAAAAAGATATATGCAGGTTGGCCAAATTCTCAAACTCCTTAGCTCAATGAGCAAAAATGCTGATTCAGGGAAAGGAACTAAGTGTTTTCTATAGAATCAGATCATAAAACTCAAAGGAATTTGGGTAAGAAATTTTCCCCAGGAACTTTTTCAACAAGTTACTTACCTCGAAATAATCACTAATTTTATGTCCCCTAGGAGTCCCTTTCCCTGAAAATTAAACCAAAAAATGTTAAATTTTTTAAAATGATAATTACCATCTTGAAGAAACTGTACTTATGCACTGAGTAGCCTCTGCATATATTGCTACTGCCCCAAAAGTTTCAAGTTTTTCCCTAACATTACCATGGCTTCAATGGCCAATTGAACCAAATACTAAATCCATACAATGGAATGAAAATTTTTCTCTTTTTAGGAAGACAGGCTAAATAAAGGGAAAGAAGAAATTCTGATAGTCTGCTTTCCTTTGGGCCTTAAGACAATTAGAGGTTTGGGTTTTTTTTTTGTAATTACATATTAAACTCTACCTCATCTATAATCATTTGTCTTCCTACAAGTAAGTACTATTCAAGAAAGAATAATTCAAAACGAACTTAGTAGACTTATCAGATGTGTGTTCTAGGGTTTATCTAAGAACTGATATATCCTTATGTTTACAGATTATCTGTTCCTCCAAGATTCATAATGAATTATATTCTGGAAAAAACTGCAAAAAAACTACTATAGCCATCATTTCTTAAAACTGCAAAAGTTAAGCAATAAAACCACTTCATTATTTCATCAGTTGTTCAAAGAAAGACATTTGCCACTATAACTATCTTCCTAGAGGGTTATTCAAATAGGCTCGAATATTCAACCAAACAATGATTTTCACAGAAGAATAGTAGCTAAAAAGGCCCCCAGCATTTTGATGAATTTCCAGAGACCTATTATAAACAAGTCACTGAGTATAATAAAACAGTCATTTAACACTCCAACAAGTCTTTTCTACATAATATATGTTCAGTCTAAGAGAAAAACTGTGGCGAAAGGTCTGTTTCCTTACAATAGGGAAAACAAGCATCCCTGAAGAACAATACTGTTTTGTCAGGTGTATATCAAATACCAAGTTGTTAATAAGCTGCCTGATGCTCCCTGGAGGTGCACAATACGTCTCCTTGGTTAGGAATCTCTGTATACAAACCAATTACCCCTGGCGAGGAAATCCTGTGTAGGTACAAAAGAAAACTGGCTATTATTATTATTAGGAGTAGAGCATTGTTATTACCTTGGCTAGTTTCATATGGTTCTGCTTTCCTTTTCCGGTTCCGCTGGTCATTTTGTTTTTTCTCAGGGGTCTGTTTTATACCAAATATGACAATTAGCATTTTGGTACTTATGCACATGAAAAGGACAGAGGAAAATACCAAATGCATAAGGAAATCTAATTCTCTAGTGGCACCGTCAAACCCTGAATGAGTTTTAGTTTCCTGTTCTAAGAGAAAGACCTTAACAAGAAAAGTTTAAGTAGCCTCTAACTTACTATGCCTACTTTAAAATTCACAATAACATGAAGGCATAATTTTTTTTCCACAGAAAGAAATCTCAAACATTCACTGTTCATGATGTTTCAGGAAGCTAACAAAGCAGAATCTGCTAATTCTTCTAAATCAAAGCAGCTAGATTAGAATTTATGGGGAAAAAAAGTTCTTTCAAAATTTTCAGAAGCTTCTATATGTACATAGGGGGAAAGGAGTCTGAAGTACTCCTAAGAATAGAACCTAAAGCTACCTATATGTCTGGAAGCCTAAACAGTTTCAACACCATTTATAAAATCAAATGATAAGCATCTTATTTACTACTTTTAGCAATTCCATGTATTTCACAGACAGAGAACAAAAAGAAAAACATTCAGAATTTTCGTGTCTCTTAGTTTGCTTTTTAAAGCAATTTCTCTACTTTCTTAAAGGCACCTAGATTGCTAAGTCTGCAGCTGGGAAGACCTAGGATCAAATAAGTATTCAGTAATAGCAAGTGTTCTTGCTAAGCAATGTGATGCTGAGCAAATGACTTAATCTGTGTTTGTCTTGTTTTCTTCAACTATAAAATTAGGATAATAATATCAACTGCCTCAGAGGGTTGCTGGGCGGATCAAATAACATAATATTTGTTATTGGTTTTTTTCTAAGGGAGGGAGGAGACTAGCAAACAAATAGAAAAAGAATTTCTCTAAATTATTAGTTTTCTCTCCAAACTGAGATTTAAGAGA
Organism: Pseudocheirus occidentalis; assembly: GCA_028646575.1. Taxonomy (NCBI): domain Eukaryota; kingdom Metazoa; phylum Chordata; class Mammalia; order Diprotodontia; family Pseudocheiridae; genus Pseudocheirus; species Pseudocheirus occidentalis. Next base: position 5,089 of record JAQQSW010017600.1, on the reverse strand, counting down.
TCATCAGATATCATTTGTTTTTAAAGCTTTTTTAAAAGAAGAAACCTATACTGTGTTAACAAATGAATGGATCTGGATAATCAATAAAGTTCTAAATTTTTAGATTTGATAAAAATTCAAAATTCACTCCTACAGATTTAGAGCCATCCTACGGCTGAGTTATCTGCTTTATAAGAAACCTGACTTTAAAAACCTTTAAGTGACGGGTAAAATGTTACCTTCAAATTGTAAGTCTGTTTGTTTTTTTTTTAAATCAGGCAAGTTGTACATATCTATGAAGGACTACCCAAGTCATGATTACACTCACTGGTGCTATTCAATGTGTTCAACTGGGTCTAAGTTCAAGTGGGTTACTACTCTGTTTTAACTATGGAATGCAGCTCTTCCTTAAGAGCAGTGAATTCTGCAACAGTACAAATATCAGAAAAATACACATAGTAACAGTGTAACTTTTAATCTCATTTGACCCATGACACTCTTAGGATGTTGTCTTCTTACCTCTAATTCTTTGTCACTCAAAGAGCCCACACTGCATAAACTCTGGTTGGAAGACTCACTATTAAGTGGACCCTAGAAAGAAAAAGAAATAAATGCAAACCACAACTTAAAATGACGCAGAAAAATCTGCATATTTTGGCATCTCAATAAAAAAATCAAACAAGTCTATTTTAAAGGCTTTTCAACAATTAATTGACTAGGAAGCATCTAATTTCCTATCATATTAACTGATTTCTAGAAAAACACTTTTTAACAGAATAGAGTACTTTTCTTTCTCCAAATAATCACCAGTGCAACAGTCAAATTCATCTACATAACAATGCTTTGAAGACATTAACTGGGAGAAACTTCTTCCAGATTGAGGAAAATTAACATAGCAGACATTTTTATACACTACAAGTGTGTTTGTTTGTTTTGCTTGACCATACTTATTTGGTACAAGGAAGTGATGGCATTAGGGGTAAAAGAGTCAGTAGGTAAAGAGTGTGATGCCAAAAAAAAAAAAAAAGTATCAAGGAAACAAAAAAATAAAAATAAAAAGGGACAGCTGGGTGGCACAGTAAATGTAAATAGAGCACTGGTCCTAGAGGTAAGAGGACCTGAGTTCAAACCCTGCCTTAGACACTTGACACACTTACTAGCTGTGTGAACTTGGGCAAGTCACTCAGACCCAATTGCTTTGCCTTTTCCCCTTCAAAAAAAACCAAAAAAATAAAAAAAGTGTCAACACATTTTTAAAAAAACTTCCAAAAAGCCATCCATTATAATACTAAAAAAGAAAAGGAAAATATGAAGGTTCCCTAGGGGTGAATGAGACCCAATTCATTCAAGAAAATCTTACTACTTCTAACACTTCTGTCTGAACTCATTCCAAAGCTTCAATTTGAACCCATCTTCAGAAATAGATAATACACTTAAAGCTGTCACCTAAAACATATGTGTTTCTTTGATATTATTCTTCAAGTGCTACATTAAAATACTTATAGTTATTTCAACCTGAGAGGAAGTTTCTATCTGACTCATTTTGCCAAACTTCAGAGGCATTATGAAATTCAGGAAAAGAAGGAATGGGTCATTTTCCTCCCCCATATCAACAGCAATAAAAGGTTTGTTCTAAACCTGAAATCGATTTCATTGACTAAAAATATGAGGGAAAGAGAAACCGATTTTAACAGCAACAACAATAATGAAATGACATGTACCTTCTTGAAGAAAGAATGATCCCACCACTCACAAAAAATAGTTTAGACCTAACTTAATCAACTCATCTTGAAAGCCTAAAATCAAGATCTTGTAAATAGTAGCTCAAAGCTATTATTTGCCAAACAATCTCACTGTCCTTTAATTACATTTAAAGTTATCATCAAAAATATTTCCCCAATCTGGCCTCAAACACTTAACACAAAAACTAGCCGTGTGACCTTGGGCAAGTCACTTAACCCCAACTGCCCTCCAATAAAACCAAAACAAAACAAAAATATTTCCCCATAGTAATGACGTTAAAACAAAGTAAATCCTGATACCCTCATTTTATTTTTCTAAATAAATTTACATGAATTTTTACATAATCTAAGACCTCCCACCAATCACAAAAGAGAGAAGCAAAATACATCAAACCTTCATAATGAACATACATAGTCCACAAAACAAATCCCCACACTGGCCATGGCAGGAAAAAAAAAATCTGTCTCTTCATTTTCAGTTCATTACCTCTCTGGCAAGAGGTACGTGGTATGAACTTGTGGCTTATCAGTGAATAGATTAATATTTTAAAAGTCTCTAAGATTCTTTTCTTTTTTAATATTATTCTGAATGAATAAGTTATTTCCATAGTTCTGATAACTTCACTCTGCTACAGTTCAGAGACTTCAGATGTAAGTCTTCCCATTTTCCTCTGACAGCGACATCTTCCTAGTTTCTTCTGAAACACTTTATTTTGTTGTTTCTTAAGGTACAATAATAATTTATTACATTAACAGTTATGATTTATTTAGTCAGGATAATAGGACATCCCCTTAGTTTCCAAGTTTTGACTACCATTAAAAGAGTTATTATAAACGTTTCTCAACAAAAAAATTATTTTCTACCTTTCTGACCTCTCTGAGATATACACCTAATACTAGTATAGCTCAGTCAATGGGCACTCACTTTCCTTTTCAAAAAAAGATTAGAGTGGGGTAAAGCAGTAGACATCAAGGCCTGAATCACCCTATCATTTTTTATTAGCAAAGTTAAATAAATAAGCATGGAACAGAATGAAGAGGATTATCCCTTAGCAGAGGACTCCAAGCAGAAGTGAGGCAATCATTTATCAGGAATTTTACAATAGGAATTCCTTTTGGTATGGGCTGGAATAGATTTAAGGAATGAGGTAAAAAACGTCAAAAAAAACTTAAAATCTGATCATAATGACCAAATATGATGCCAGAATAGTGATGATGATCTATGTTACCCACCTCCTGACGAAGAGGTGACAGCTTAACAAGAGGAAGAATGAGACATACATCTTTGGACATGGTCAGTATGGGAACTTCATTGCTTAAGTATGCATACTTCTTACAAGTGCTTTTCTTTTTTTTCTTTCAAAACAGCACTTCAAAAAGTGCTCAGTAGTTGAAAAATAAAATGAAACGTATACAAAAATTCAATGATTAACACACAAAAAAAGAAATAAATCACTGTTGGGTTCCCTCATAATTTAATGTAGTTTTCTCCTTTTTCTTTCTGAAGTTTAAATTGTGACACAAGTGAACTAATATCCTCCCCGTCACACTTATTTTATATGTCACAAGTTGAATGTCATATTTAGTTACATGTTTCCTCAGTTGTCAAAATGAAATAAAATAAAAAGAAAGACTATTTGTAGCCTGCAACTTTGCTGAAGGTATTAACTGTCTCAATTAGTTTATTTGCTTATTCACTAGGATTTTCTAACTATCAGAAACATTTTCTTATGTAATAACAAAATAGCAGAAAAAGAAGAGACAATAAGGGAAAGGGAAAACTTATTTCAAATAAACACAAAATGCACAAACTATTTGGGAGTCACTTTACCAAAGCCTATTAAATACTTGCATAAATCCAATTACAAATTGTACCAGAAAGAAATAAAGAACTTAAGTAGATGGAGAAATATTCAGCACTCACGGCTAGGCCACACCAATATAGTAATAACAATGTCTCAAAAGTGAATTTATAAGGGGGCGGCTAGGTGGCGCAGTGAGTAGAGCACCGGCCCTGGAGTCAGGAGTACCTGAGTTCAAATCCGGCCTCAGACACTTAACACAAAAACTAGCCGTGTGACCTTGGGCAAGTCACTTAACCCCAACTGCCCTCCAAAAAAAAAAAAAAGTGAATTTATACTTTGAATGCTATATCAACCAAAATAACAAAGGAACACTTCACAGAACTCATTAATATAGTAATTCATTTGGAGGAAGAAAAAGATCCAGATTGTCAATGAAAATAATGAAAAAGAGCAAAACCAGCAGAGTCTGTCTCTACCTTCCTTTGTATCACCAGTGTGTTAGCACAGTGCCTGGTACACAGGAGGTAAGGAAGTCAATGTTTACTGATTCACTCATTGACTGACTAGTCACTAGAAGACAGAGAAAATAGTATTTCCAGACCTCAAACCATATGACAGAGCAGTATTCATTTGGTATTGGTTAAGAAAGAGACACATCAATTAAACAGAATAAAGAGAGTGGAATCAAAAATAACAATTCATTGTCAGATGAACCCCCAAACATAAAATTGTTAGCAAAAAACATGAATAGCTTAAGATTTAAAAAAAAAAAAACTTCAGGAAAAACTGAAAAGCAATTTAGCAGAAATCAGGCTGAGATTTAGCCATATTGCATGATAAATCCATACTACCTGGATACTATAGATTGTGCAATAATAAGAAAATTAGAAGAGAAGCAGATAACATATCCTTTGCAAATCTATGGGCAGATATATTCCTTAATAAACAAGAGACAGAAGCAATTAAAAAAGCATAAAACAGAAAATTCTAATGATATGAAACTTTACTTCTGTAGAAACAAAATTAAGACATCTAGGATAGAGCCAAGATGGCGGCGTAGAAGCAGCAAAGCACCGCAGCTCCCACACAAACACGCAAAAAAACTCATAAAATGGGACTCTAAACAGATTTTGAAGTTCCAAAACTCTCCAAAAGACAGAAAGCACATCTGTTGCTACAGGGAGCTGAGTAGGTGGGGCTCTTCGCAGCAGTCTGGGAGCCACCCCAAAACCCCGGCCAGGTCAGGCCCTGGGGCATCAGGCGGGTAGCTGCGTCTATAGGAGAGCAGATCAGCTACGCTGGAGGCACAATTACGACATTTATCAGGCCAGAAGACAAAAAGGCTAAGAGAAAGGTCAGTGGATTTTGCTAACTCAGGAGGAGAATACGGGTCTGGCCAAACTGCTCCCAGGGCTAGGAAGCAGTGGGAGGTGGCTGTAGCAGCAGGAACGGAGCAGCAGAGGCCTCCACTGGGCTGCTTCAGAGCCCTCGGCCTGAAGATAGCAGGGGGGCTGAGGTGATCCATCAGGGCCAAGGGCTCTTGCGTTGAGCGGCCTGGATCTG